>CAJNDV010015324.1:4251-15382 GCA_905221635.1 Symbiodinium sp. CCMP2456 | reverse complement strand
CTCAGGGTGTAGGAATAGACCCTGGCCTCAAGGCCTACATGGGCCAACTTGGGATCTAAAGGCGTTAGGTAGTATGTAGGATTTGAATTTGTGTGGTGCGTTCTGTTTTGGGTTTATGGTTGTGCTCTGACGGTTCAGGGCTACCCATAGACCCTAAAGTAGTTCCTTTTTGGGGTTCATATATAGAATCCTATAAGGTAACCCCAGAAAGGAACTACTATGGGGCCTATGCGTAGTTTAGGGTTCAGAGTTTCGTTTTTGGTTCGTTGCGGGTCTTGGAGATGCCGGAGGATGCAGGGCTCGCAGCCTTTTCTGCGAAACATGCCTTTGCTGTACTGAGGCTGAGTGGCTTAGTACCTACCTATGGTATCCTTTGTAGTGCCTTGTTTGTGGTTGGCCCATCATTTTTGTATGAAAGGATCCTAACTATAGACCTGGCTAATTTCCCCAAAAAAAGGGAACTGCAAAGGGTCCATAGGAGGACCATAGTTCCGGGTTTGAGGCTCGGCTACTACGTCTAGAAGGGACTTCCACATCCACATCCGTATACTTTGCACTGCAGTTCTTCGCCCCCAAGACCCAGAAATCCTAGACGAACCTGATGATATATGAGGCCCTGGGCCATCGAACCCTACTCCAAACACTAACGTCGACACCCTAAACCCCATACCCCAAACCCTAACCCCCAAACCCTAAACCCCAAACCCTAAACCCCTAAACCCTAGATCCTAAACCCCTAAACCCGACCCCAACTGTAAAGAAAAACCCTAAACCCCTAAACCCCTACAACCCTAAATCCTAAACCTCTAAACCCTAAATCCTAAACCCCTAAACCCGACCCCAACTGTAAAAACAAAAAACCTAAACCCCTAAACCCCTAAACCCTAAACCCGTGCAACCCCCAAAGCCCAAAACTGTCAGCCCCCGAGCCGAATATGTAGCATAGAGGCCCTTTTAGTCATTAGAGTAGGGCTTTGAGGTTCCTTTAAAGGGTTTAGGGTTTAGGGTTTAGAGTATGGTTTTGGGATTCCCTTAAAGGGTTCCTTACAGGTTTCTATAAGGGGCTACTATACAGGTTTAGGGTGTAGGGGCCTTAGGAATTATAATAGGGTTTTGGGACCTATTATACTATACTTATAATAAGAAACCCCCCACATTAGCGATCCCCAGAAAGTTGGAATATGGATTTAGGATGATTCGTGCGAGAATTCCCCTGCAAAAGCCTTATACCTTACTCTAAGCTCTACACACTAAACCTTTATAGTAGCCCTTATAGAACCCTTTTGGGAACCCTTCGAAGGAACCCGCAAACAACCCTACTAGAATCATAAAGGCATTCGGATCATGACGTTCCAACTGTCTGGTTACTAGTTTGGAGGTCTTGAAGAATTTCAGATGCTGGTCCCTATAAGACCCTAAACCCCCCAAACCCTGAACCCCTAAACCCTAAACCGTAGACACCATCAAACCCAATCATTCCCTCCCCTCATAATCAAGACGCCCTTCGAAAACCCTGCACGGGCCCATATAACCCAGTACGAAGCCCTGCAAACAACATAAAGCCCATAGGGTTTAGAGTGTAGGGATTTAGCGTTTGGGTTTTAGGGTTTAGGGTGTTTAGGGTTTATAGGTTTAGGGGTTTAGGGTTTAGGTTTTAGGGTTTAGGGTTTAGGGTTGTGTTCAGCTAGTCAGTCTAGGACCTTTTCAGGTGGGTAGTTACCATTATAGGAGCCTTATAGAAGGTCTATATACCTTTTAGACAGCCTTGTAGAAGCCTTAGATTATATACTCTAACCCCCCCCCTAAGCCCTAAACCCCAAACCCTAAGCCCTAAACCCTAAAACCCCTAGTAGGTTCCTTTAAGTCAGCTGTTCATTTTGTAGAACCATCGAACCTGCAAGCAAGGCTGGTGCCGTCTGGAGAGGGCCTGTCGAGAGCTCTCAGCAAATGGCACTTGGGTGCTGATTCAAGGAAAGAGCCTTCGAATTAACATGGAGGTTTGCAGTGAGAGAGAGAGAGATATATATATATATATACGCAATGTCCTTATGTATATAAACACGCTATCATAGTGTGTTTATATATATATATATTATAAGGACATTGCGTTGAGAGTATGCACTACCCAGATCCCTTTGACCAGGGGGTTACGGATTGACGGGTTCAGGTGTGGGGGGCTCCACGGTTCCATGGTGTTGAGTTTAGGGTTTAGGGTTGGGGGCTTAGGGTTTAGGGTTTAGGGTGGTGTGGGGGGTTGGGGAAAGATCCTTGGAAGCAGCAGGACGTCACCTACCACAGGGGCCTTGATAATTAGAATAGGGTCTGGGGCTCGTTATATTATAGTTATAGTAAGAAACCCCCAGCACCCTGTTCTAGTTATTAAGGCCCCTACGTTACTGGCCCTTGCACATCAGTGTCTCTGTTTGGCCTGTTCTTGGTAGTCGCCCTTCCTGTGGCCGCTGCATGACTTGTCAGGGAGGGACGGAGGTTGTCACCGGGTACATACCAGGGTTTTTTACAGCGTACCACGTCCCTTGGTTTGACAGCCATACTGCGGTAGCGCGAAAGTTTGACCTACTCGCGCTTGCATAGGAGGCCTCCATTCCCCGGTAAAATCCTGACAAACAGGATCTACCATGTACTCCTCCGGAACATCAGAAAGTAGTCCCTAAACCCTAAACCCTAAACCCTAAACCGTCTATCGTTTTCAACCGTTTATAAAACAATCCGCTAGCCAGGCCACGTAGTTTGAGCCTCCGGGCTCTCTGCTACTCCGCTGGAGGTCCCCAGAGTCTAGTACTTGGAGGTTCATGGGTAGTTATAAAAAGGGTTATAAGTAGGGTACCTAGAATTCTAACCCATATTAGGGGACTTATAAAAATACTTATAACTACCCATGAACCTCCAAGTAGGTCAACACTTCTGTCCTCCCGATGCATTGCGCCACCTAACCCCCTCGTGTATCCGAAGCCAAGACCCGATGCCAAGAACACCTTGGACATTAAAGGCCGTATCCCAAGTCTGAGGACTCGAATGCAGCTCCTTGGGACGCCATTGGCTTTTCCTGCCGGACCTATTGGGGAGGCCATCTGTCCCAAAGTAGCAGTAACCTTAACTCGCGACAGTTCTCGAGAACCGCGCAAAAGCTCCTATATATATATATATATATCATCCTGGCTTTCGTCGTTTCCTGCTGTTATTTTTTGTTGCTGTTGCCAGTTGCTGGTCGTTGTGTTGCGGGTGGCTGGCTCTTTACTTGGAGGTTCATGGGTAGTTATAAGTATGGTTATAAGTCCCCGAATATGGGTTATATTTATAGTTACCCTACTTAATAACCCCAAATATAACTAGCCATGAACCTCCAAGTAAGCTCCAAGCCCTGAATTCTCAACCCTAAACCCAAAACCCTAAACCCTCATTACCCCACTTATCCACTTATAACTAGCCATGAACCTCCAAGTAGGCCTTGCGGCGGAGGGGCCACGCTTTTGTTGGGCCAGGCTCGTACCTCGGTCGATGCTCACCTCACCTCTCACCCATCACCCCTCACACCGCACCCCTCACCTCACCTCACCTCACCTCACCTCATGCATATATATATATATATATATGTATATATATATGTATATATATATATATAATAAAGGTATGTATAAATAGATGTACATATATATATATATATGTATATATGTTTGTGTATATACATATACAATCTTTTAACAAGATCCTGCAATGTGCCTTCAGTATCATGAATATAAGCCCCTTGAGGTCCGCCCTGAAACCCTAAACTCCTGAAGCCCTAAAGCCCTAAACCCTAAACCCTAAACCCTAAAACCCTAAAGCCCACTAAACCCTAAACCCTAAAACCCTAAAACCCCAAGCCCCTGAAACCTAAACCCTAAAACCCTAAAACCGTAAAACTCTAAACCCTACACCCTAAAACCCTAAAGCCCTGAAGCCCTAAACCCTAAACCCTAAAACCCTAAACCCCATGAAGCCCTAAACCCCTGAAGCCCTAAACCCTAAACCCTAAATCCTAAACCCTAAACCCGAAAACCCTAAAAGCCCTGAAACCTGGAATCCGATTCTCTCGAGGGCGACTTTTCCGTCGACGAGGATCGGGTCAAGCTGGCTCCGGTTCTCCAGGAGGCCTTGTTTAGGGGATTTGGGGTTCAGGGGTTTGGGTTTAGGGTTTAGGGTGGAGGCCTTGGCGATTGGATTCCTTTAAGGGCTCTATAGGGTTTGGGGTTGAGGGTTTAGGGTTTAGGGTTTACGGTTCCTTAGCAGGGCTCGTAGAGAGAATCTATAACGGACTCGTGGGGTTTTGTAGGGTTTGCGGGTTTAAAGTGTTTGGGGTTTGAGGTTCAGGGGTTTAGGGTTCAGGGCACTAGGGTTTCAGGTTCTAGTCCTTTGGGATTACGGGGTGTAACATTCTGGGTCTCCTGTGGGGGTTTGCGAAAATAGGGACCCTAAGATAGGATCCTTATTACAAGGACCCCAAAATAAGGTACCCTAATTTTGCCCTAAACCCTAAACCCTAAACCCTAAACCCTAAACCCTCATTTCCGGAAGATCCCATATGGGCCTTAGGGTTTTGAGGCTCGTGGGTTGATGGCTTAAGGTTGTCGCGGATGAAGCCTATGTAAGACCTTTTTCTATCCTTTTTAATTTGGGTTTGGGGTTTAGGGCTGAAGGTTTAGGGTTTTAAGGTTTAGGGTTTAAGGTTTAAGGTTTAGGGCTTAGGGTTTGAGACTCAACAGCCCTCACAAAGCCAGTGGAAATCTTTGTAACGCCCAGAAGAATCCTGATGAATTCCTGTTTAACATTCAATTCCAAATCGGTTTAGGGTTTAGGGTTTGTATGAGTCAAAAACCGTTTGAGGCCTTGGTGCAACGATTGCGCAACTTCCTGAAAGCAGGAGACTTGGTGAGCTACTGGGCTCAAGTGACGTAGGGTTTAGGGTTTAGGGGTTTAGATTGAGTTCCTTGAGGGGATCTATCAGGGCTCTATATGGAGAAGGGGTTTTAAGCTTGATGTCTAAGCTGAACTAGGCTCACATCAGTGATTTTGGTCTGGTGCTGTTAGGTCTCCTTGAGGAACACTGAAAAGTGTAACTTGCGTGTGTTGGCGATTGTGGAAGGTTGTTTGTAAGCCCTCTTCCCTAAACCCTTAACCCTAAACCCTAAACCCTTAAACTCTCTAAAGTTGCAGCCATCAGCCCTCTCAGCCTAGAGCCTTAACTCCACAAGCCGCGAAGCCTTAAACCCGAAACATAGGGTTTAGGGTTTAGGGTTTAGGATTTTGGGAAAGGCTAACCTCCTCGCCTTCGCATGGAACCGCTATCGACCCCCAAGAGGAATCCTCAAACGAACCACTGTTGAGGCCATAAGCCCCAAACCCTACACCCTAAAACCCTGAACCCTAAACCCTAAAACCTTAAAGCCCCAAGAGCCGAAACCCTACAACCTAAACCCTGAACCCTGAAAGCCTACACCCCGAAAACCCTAAACTCTAAAGCCCTAAAACCCTGAACCTTAAAACCCTAAAACCCTTAAGCCCTTAAACCCTTAAGCCCTAAAGCCCTAAAACCCTGACACCCTGAAGCCCTAAAGCCCTAGCACCCCAAAAGCTTAAACCCTAAAGCCCTAAAGCCCTAAAACCCTAAAGCCCTAAAGGCCTAAGCCCTAAAGCCCTAAAGCCCTAAAGCCCTAAAGCCCTAAAGCCCTTAAACTCTAAAGCCCTAAAGCCCTAGACCCTTTAGGGTTTGCTCAAGGGACTGAGGTTATGTAGGGGTTTCATGGGACTATATAAGGGGTATATAGGGTATTAGGATTAGGGGTCCCTTATAGGGATCCCACCTATTGTCCCTTACTCTGGTCATCGAGCCTATAACCATACTTATAACTACCCATGAACCTCCAAGTAGACTAAACCCCAAACCCTAAACCCTACACCCTAAACCCCAAACCTAAACCCTAAACCCTAAACCCTAAACCCTAAACCCTAAACCCTAAACCCCAAACCCTTTAGGGTTTAGGATCCCGCCCCGCCTTACTCAGGTTACCGAGCCTTGCTGAACTTGCAGGGCTTCTACTTGCGAGGACTTCCTGCCGAACCTGGCTCTTCTTATGCTTTAGGGCTTTTAGGGCTTTAGGCTTTAGGCTTTAGGGTTTAGGGTTTAGGGTTTAGGGTTTAGGGTTTAGGGTTCAGGTCTTTAGGGGTTTTGGGGGTTTAGGGGTTTCGGGGCTTAGGGTCTTAGGGGTTTAGGGTTTTGGTGGTTTAGGGTTTTAGGGGTTAAGGGCTTTAGGTTTTTAGGGTTGTGAGCTTTCAGGGTTTAGGCTTAGGGGTTTACGTTTTAAGGTTTAGGGGTTTAGTAATTTAGGGTTTAGCGTGTCTTGGTTTAGGGTTTGTAGGGATGTCGTCATGCTGGCCACCGAGAAGTTCGTTTTTGAAATTTCGGGTTCAGGCTTTAGGGTCTAGGGACTTTTGTTTCTGTTAAGTGGACGCAAGAAGTGTGTTGCCAGTATCGTGGATTCATGGGTGTTGAGTGGGGTGTCCCGGACAGTAATTCAGGAACTTCTTCGTTTAGTTACAGCAAGGTAGAGGTGTTTCTGCGATTCCATCATGCGCTTCGGGACATCGACAGTGAACTATAAAGTTACTTTCCTAAACTCCTAAAGCCTAGACCCTAAACTCCTGAAGCCTAACCCTGCCCCAAGATCACAAACGCAAAAACTCGACAAAAGAACCCTAAGCGCTTAAACTCCAACTGCCCAAAACCCGGACGAGCCCAGGAACCTGCGACAGACTTTGTCCCTGGCTTTGAGCAGACAGAAGCCGAGGGTAGTTTTCCTCTGGTTGACCAGTTTCTCTACCAGAGCCCTGGGCCGCGTTTGCCTTTTCTTGTCGAGGGTTTACAGTTCAAGCCCAAAGCCCGAAACCCAAACCCTACAACTCCCTAAAATGCGTTTAGGATTTACGGTTTAGGATGTTGATGGCTTTGAAGGTGTTTTTGTTCGGGAAGTTGCTATACGGATTTCAGGGCTCGGGCGCCTTAGACGGCTGGGCTTAGTGTTTAGGGTTTGGGGCTTATAGGCTTTAGCTTTTAGGGCTTAGGGTTTGGGGATTGTAGAGTTTTAAGGTTTAGGGTTTGATGTTCTATCCGCTCAGGCTTTTCAGGGTTTGTGGTCTCGTTGTGCTTTGAAGTTTGTTGTTTTCGGGCCTTGGGTTTAGGCCACATTACCAGGGCCGTGGCTTGTTGAGTCTAGCGTAGCCCTACTTGGAGGTTCAGGGGTAGTTATAAATGGGGTTATAGGCAGGGTAACTAGAATCATAACCATACTTATAACTACCCATGAACCTCCAAGTATCCCGTATTACCGTACTTCTGCATTGGCCCCCGACGATGCATAACCTGCAATACGGAAGCCTACAAAACATTGGAATAGGATTCCCCTATAGTCCCAAATTTAGTTCTGAGTAATAATAGCTGAAAAGGTACCCTTCTAACATGTTTGGGTTTCGGGTCTTGGTTTTTGTCTTTAATGTTAGGCTTTCGTACAACGAGCTGCCAGGGTTCAAGGTTTGGGTTTAGGGTTTCAGGGATGACGGAATCGGGTTCAGTTTCTATTACCGCCAACTTTTATAAGCCTACATGCCACGGGCGGCTCCTCAACATTCCCCAGCCTCAACCCTAAACCCTAAAGGTAGGTTTTGGGGGCTGCATCTCCGAACCCTAAACCCCTAAACCCCTAAACCCTTAAACCGTGAGGAATGGCTTCAACTCTGCTCACGATTCGGACGCCGCTGGACTGACACCGCTCCACTGTGCCGCGCTGGCAGGCAATACTGCATTGATGCTGAGCTGAGTTTAAAGTTTTGGAGGTCAAGGTGTTGTGTTTGTTTTTAGGGTTTAGGGTTTAGGGTTTAAAGTTTAGAGGTCAAGGTTTTGTGTTTTGTTTAGGGGGGTGAGGGCGGGGGCACACAGGCTCTAATCGCGCAGTGCCCTCGTTGCTTGAAGGTTCACGGCGTACTTTCATGTACGCGTATGGGTAAGGGTCGGCTACTCGGCATCTAGAAACTTGATGAAAATACATTGGACTGTAATTGCGGTTTACGATGACTACTCCCAAAACGCTTGGTTTGAGTACTATGGTTTAGGCTCAGGGTTTCGGGTTTAGGGACTATACCCAGAGCCTTGATAAGGGTCTCGCTGCACATGTAAGATACCTTAACAAGTTGTTTACTCTCGAAAATGTCAAACGAACACGCAGTGAGCTCTCATCACATGCGTAGTCAGTTCTCCAAATTAGGATCCGTTTTTTTGGTCCCCCAAAATAGTATAGGGCACCTTTATAACCAAAAAGAAACTAAACGGGACCCTGAGTTAGAGAACTACTCATATCTTGGCCTGGTTTCCTATAGCGTCTTTTCTGGGTTTAGGGTCATGGGTAGTTAGAAGTATGGTTATAAATCTAGTTGCCCCACTTATAACCCCATTTATAACTACCCATGAACCCTTTGGGGTGTAGGGTTTAGGTATGATTTACACCGCCTCAAGATTGTTGTTTTCTGGTTCGAGACTTTCGGAACGAAGGTTTAGGGTTTAGGGTGAAGTTGTCAGAGCTTTTGCTCTTGTGCTGAGGTTTCGTTTATGAAGAATGCAAAACCCAGCTATCCTGAGCCCTAGACTGCTTAACCTTAAACCCTCAAAGCCCCAGCCGAGCCCTGAAATCCTAAACTCTTTTCAATGTTTACCCTAAACCCTTAACCCTAAACCCTAGTTTGAGGATCGATGATCTGCTGAAGCTTCGCGCTGATATCAACAGCCGGAGCAAGAAAGCTCTGCCCCGCTTTTCACTGATCCCGCAGATGTCTGCACTGGATCCTGAGCATTTTGTAAAACTGACCTTGTAGGGTTTAGGGTTTAGGGTTATAGGGTTTAGGGTTTAGGGGGAGTTGCCAAAAGATATGCGTAGGGTTTAAGCTTTTTGGGTTGGCTTAGGGTTTAGGGCAGTTTACGGTCTAGGGCACACCTTAGCGGTTTCGGATTAGTGTACACTGTATATATATATATATATACATATATATATATATATATTTGTTTTCCTTCTTATGGTGTCTTACACGTAGCTACTTCGCCAGAGCCCAGGATATGTGTACCTTCTTCAAGCACAATGATGCGGCTCGTCTTCTGCTGGCGCATGGAAGCAAGACGCAGGGGCCGATGGGATCTTGCATTGTGGTTGCCTCATCGGACACTCGGCAGCCTATCAAACTGGCCTTGTCATGTTTAGGTGCTAGGGTTTAGGAACCCTAAACCCTATGCAGTCATGATTCTTTCATGGCTCAGATTCGCCTCCATTCCGAATCCCCTAAGAAATCCTTGAAGCATGCAGGACGCCAGACCCTAAACCGGAAGCCCTAAACCCAAAGCCCCTAAGGACAAAACCCTAAACCTCTAAACCCAAAGCTCCAAGCCCTAAAGCCGTATACCCGTGGCAAATCAGGAGAACAACCCGCAGGGAGTTCGCATGCTTCTGAACTCCGGAAGCAGCCCTCTCGCCACTTGCAGATTTGAGCTCAGGGTTTAGGACTTTAGATCATCCCAAAGTCTTAAACCCCAACCCCTCAACCCTAAACCTCAGATACATCATCCTCGATCCGAACCCCGAATCCATAACTGCCGAAACCCTTCAAGCTTGCCAGCATATGGGAGTTTCCGGGCTCTAGGGGACCCTAATATATTACCCTAAATAGTAGGGCCCTTATCATAAGGACCCCCAAATAAGGTACCCCTAATTTTTGGAAACTCCCATATTGTTATGTTCGAGCGAGAACACACTAGAGGGGACTGGAAAGGCCTGTAATTCCTGTCCTGGCGCGGTGCCCTGAAGACCTCAAACACCCCATAAGCCCCTAAGCCCTACCCTAAACCCTATAACCCTAAACCCTATAGCCCTAAACCTAAACCCTAAACCCTAAAGGCCCTAAACCGTGTAAACCCCTAAACCCCACACTCTAAGCCCTATAGCCGGCATTCCGAGTTCGGGCGATCTCTGGCCGCAAATCCTGACTTTTTTCTGTTTGTACAAGAGGCTCTCGGCTTCATTGGGTAACGTCTTATCCGTAACATGCTTCGAAGCCGCACATCATTAGCCCTGTCAGCCCTAAACCCAATAATAACTCTATGAACTCTGAACCGTGCATCAGAAAGCATCATAAACCTGAGTTGAGCCTTACCCCCCCCCCCCCCCATAAACCTTATCCCCGAAACCCTGAACGCATGCATCCTGAGTTCAATTCCTTCGCACCAGATCCCCACAGATCCTGAGGACTTGCAGCTGCACACCCTACCCAACGCCTAGGGCTGAGGGTTTGGGAATCTTTCCAGCTGAAAGCAGCAAACCCAAACATATGGGTAGTTCTCTAAGTTGGCCCTAAAAAATAGGTGCCGTATTACAATAAGAACCCAAAAAGGGACCATAATTTTGACGACCACCCATATACACCTTTAAACCACGAAATTTTAGACCCCTGAGTCTTCATAGAACTCTTGAAGAGCCCTTAGAGAGCCCTGGTCGAGTTCTAGTCTGGGCTCTGGAGTACTGTACCAGACTTGATGAATACATTTTTTGGGGACGTGTTCCTCAACGGAGCCTTTTTGAGGTTTAGGGTTTGGGGTTATTATGAAACAGAGTCATTTTTGGGTTTAGGGTTTAGGGCTATTATGAAACAGGATCATTTTAGGGGTTTGGGGTTAATTGGGGGTTATCATGAAACACAAGTTTAGACTTGTTTCTCCCTGGTTAATGTAGGGGCCTCAATAACTAGAATAGTGTTTTGGGGATTCGTTATGATAGTTATAGTCTAATATGCCCCCAACCCTGTTCTACTTATTAAGGCCCCTACAGTACTGCAAGGCCCAACTTTCGAGCCCTCACCAAACCGCCCTAAACCCTAAACCCTAAACCCCTAATCCCTAAACCCCTAAACCTACAGGCGCTAACCCCTAAACCGTAAGCCCTAAACCCTAAAACCCTCAAGCCCTAAAGCCCCAAATTCCTAAGCCTTAAACCCTAAACCCTGAAGCCCTAAGCCCTAAACCCTGAAGCCCTGAAGCCCTAAAGCC
>CAJNDV010015313.1:13522-61147 GCA_905221635.1 Symbiodinium sp. CCMP2456 | reverse complement strand
TGTTGGGGGTTTAGGGTTTAGGGTTTAGGGTTTAGGGGTTTAGGGGTTTAGGGCTTTTTTTGTTGGGGGTTTAGGGTTTAGGGTTTAGGGTTTAGGGTTTAGGGTTTAGGGTTTATGGTTTAGCGGTTTTAGGGTTTTAGGGTTTAGGGTTTAGGGTTTCGGATTTAGGGGTTTGGGGGCTTAGGGGTTTAGGGGGTTTCGTTCGGGCTTGGTGCTTCGGGTTTAGGGTTTAGGCTTTTGGATTCTAAGTTATGAAGTAAGCTCACGAAACCTCACAGCAGGATGGACGCTTTCCAAATGACAAAAGAAACTTGAACCTAAACCAAAGACAATCAAATATCTGTGGAATGACTATCAGAAACGGTAACTAATGTTCATATCAACTCCTCCACCTTCAACCTTAATTTTAAACTCGAAACCATTTTCCACCCTAATCCCTAAACCTTCAACCCCAAGCCACCCTATACCTCAAACTACCAAGCTGTCGGGCCCTAGCCACGGGTCAGGCAGAAAAGCTGTCGAAGCTCTGCATCGGACATGTTGGCAAGGTCCTCACGTTCCCATCCCCCAATTTTAGGGTTGAGGGTTTAGGGGTAGAGGAATCCCTAAACCCTAAATACTAAACCCTAAACCCCTAAACCCTAAAATTAAACCCCAAGCCCTAAACCGTAAACCCTAAAGCTCTAAACCCTAAACTTCCTAAACTTAAACCCTAAACCCTAAACCCTAATCCGATTAGGGGTTTGGGTTTAGGGTTCAGGGTTTAGGGTTCAGGTTCAGGCATCTCATAATCACAGAAGAGATATCTTAACCGCTAATAAGTTTGAGGTATGCTTTGGGAGTCTCCAGGTTGTCTTCGCCTCATAACCAAGGAATAGACCTTAACATGAAACCAGCATGTCTCGATAACTTAGAGCTGAGGGTTGAGGGCTTAGTTTCTAGGGCTTAGGTTTAAGGGCTATTTCTTACTTAAGGTGCTTGGGAGTCTCGGGGCGTTTTTTGAGCGCTCTCTGTCTCAATCAGCTCAGAACAGTTGCCTCTTTGGCATTGCACACCCCTAATTAAACCCTAAACCTACAAAGGCTCCTTGAAAGGGTTCCTTTCGGGGCTCCTTGAAAGGGCTTAGGGTCTGAAGGGATAGGCTTACCTGGGGATCCGAAAATCCAATCCTAAACCCTAAACCCTAAACCCTAAACCCTAAACCCTAAACCCTAAACCCTAAACCCTAAACCTTAACCGCAAAAGGGTTCTACCCCCCAATTAAGGTGACACAACCTGCTATTTTAAGTTTGTAGGGTTTGGGGTCACAGGTACCCTACCTATAGTCTCCATTGTAGTTCCTTTTTTTGGTTCAACCAAATATATATCAAGGAGTTTATAAGGTGTCCCCAAAAAAGAACTACAATGGAGACTATAGGTAAACCCCAAATTCTAACCCCTAAACCCTAAACGGTCACAGGTAAGCCATCAACCCTAAAACCAGCGATATCTGATCTCCACACTCTGCAAGAGTTCCTGCTCCTGACATACATCTACCACCCCCGGTCGCTGCAAAGCGACCCTTAAAGCAAAAACCCACTGTAGACAGCCGGGATACAACCTTCAAAAGAAGCCTGAGAGCAAAAACAAAAAAACGACAACACCACTCTTCAATACTCCTGTAAGGCCCTGGTTCCACAACACCGGAAAGCATCAAACTCTCAATGCAGACCACCGGTTTAAGGGCCCTAATTCTCCGATTCCTATGATAATCACTTCAGAGGCACCAAGGGTTTAGGAAGCAATCCTAAGCTCTAAACCCCGAACCCTAAACCTCAAACCCTAAACCCTAAAACCCTAAAACCCTAAACCCTAAACCCTAAAACCCTAGACCCTAAACCCTAAACCCCGAACCCTAAATCCCCGGGGTCTACATTAGGCGGTCCCCTCCGCGCCTTCGTCACGGACTTGTGTTCGCCTCCACGGGGGGATGGCAGAGAAAGGGGATGTACCCTTTGGGGGTTTTAGGGTTTATGGTTTAGGGTTTAGGGGAGAGGTTCATGATTTTTGTGTTCTGGGTTTAAGGTTGGGATGTATCTTGACCTGTGAAGACATGAACCTTCCGATTTAGGGTAGACTGCTTTGGTGGGGGCTGAGGGTCCCTGTGAGCTCTGACCCTAAACCCTACATTACGACTACTAGCCTGCCCAGAAGAAAGCCCAAAAACAAACGCTTGCCAATCTTTCAAATCGGAGTCCTATGTCGAAGCACCAACACCGGAGAACACTTCAAGAACGACTTTATGACATATGATTCTCCATGCACCTAATACCCTAAGCCCAAAACCCTAAGCCCTAAACTCTAAGACTCCAAAATTAGCCCAGGGACCTTTCTCACTGCAGGACCTGGCTACAAAACATCCTATGCGACAATTAAGGCTTTAGGGTTTTGGTTTTAGGGTTTAGGGCTTTTTTTCTGCTGTAATGCTGGACCTCTCAACCCTAAACCCTAAACCCCTGGTTAGGTGTGACCCTCCTGGGCCTTTCAAACCCTAAACCCTAAACCCTTAACCCTAGATCAATTTGTGATAGAAGGGACCAGCGAGCCGACAGGGACGCTAAGACTCCTTGGGTTCAGGGTTTAGGGTTTAGGGTTTAGGGTTTAGGGTCTTAGGGTTTAGGGGTTAGGGTTTAGGGGTTTAGGGTTTTAGGGCTTAACTACTGATCTCTCAGGTATGTATCCTGATGAAAAAGGGTGGACTCTCGGGGTCCTGGCGCCATTATCTGGGTAGTTTTCTAAATTAGGGTCTCTTTTGGGGGTCCTTTTTATAAGGGTGCCGTACTATATTGGGGGACCTAAAAAGGGACCCTAATTTAGAGAACTACCCATCTGCAGCATGGTATCGGATTGACAAGGCCAGGGCCTGAACCTAAACCCTAAACCCTAAACCCTAAACTTGGGTTTAGGGGTTTGGAGTTTGGGGCTTAAGGTTCAGAGATCCAGCCCTAAACCCTAAACTCTAAACCCTAAACCGAATCTTATATCCAAAGACTTTCTTGCCTTTAATCGCTTCAAACGTTTACTACTCTGAATCACTGAAATGCTAAGCGGCTCTACACAATAGCAGCCAATACAGGGGCCTTAATGAATAGAATAGGGTTTTAGGGTATACTGTATTCGACTGTAACCATAGTAAGGAACGCCCGCCAAAATTATGAAGACCCCTGTACTAGTTCCTGCTCTTCTCGTCATTCTCTTGCTCTTCCTCCTCCGCTTCCTCTTCCTCCTGCTGCTGCTCACCCTGCTGTGCCTCTTTTCCCCAGGTCACGACAGATCCGTTATCAAGAGCGGCAGCAAAAGCACAACGAGCCGCTTGGATCTGCTGCACATTCTTCAGCTGACCCTGCACAGCGCCACTGTCACCACCCTCGTCAGCAACACCCCAGGTCACTACAGATCCGTCGCTGAGAATGGCAGCAAAAGCGCTTTGCGAAGCTTGGATCTGATGCACATTCTTCAGCTGACCCTGCGCAGCGCCACTGTCACCACCAGTTGCAGCACGACCCCAGGTCACGACAGATCCATCACCGAGAATGGCAGCGAATGCATGGCGAGTGGCTTGGATCTGCTGCACATTCTTCAGCTGATCCTGCACAGCAGTACTGTCACCACCGAAGATAGCAGTGCCCCAGGTCACAACCGATCCGTCGCGAAGAATGGCAGCAAAAGCAACCTCATTGGATTGGATCTGCTGCACATTCTTCAGCTGATCCTGCACAGCGCCACTGTCACCACCCTCGTCAGCAACACCCCAGGTCACTACACATCCGTCGCCAAGAATGGCAGCAAAAGCATAGCCAGTGGCTTGAATCTGCCGCACATTCTGCAGCTGAGCCTGCACAGAACGACTGTCACCGCCATAATCAGAATGTCCCCACGTCACGACAGATCCATCGCTAAGAATGGCAGCAAAAGCGCACCGATTGGCTTGGATCTGCTGCACATTCTTCAGCCTCACCTGCACATCACTACCTGGGTTGCTCTTTATTACCCTGCTAAAATTATAACTTTTAGTACCCCTAATATCAAAAAGGGCTAATCCTAAAAGTGATAAAGCTATAAAGTGACTGTAAAGTTCAACCAAGCTACTGTCACCGCCAAAGTCAGAAGCACCCCAGGTCACGACGGATCCGTCACCAAGAATGGCAGCGAATGCATGGCGAGTGGCTTGGATCTGCTGAACATTCTTCAGCTGATCCTGCACAGCAGTACTGCAACCACCGAAGCCAAAGGTTCCCCAGGTCACAACCGATCTGTCGCGAAGAATGGCAGCAAAAGCGACACCATTGGATTGGATCTCCTGCACATTCTTCAGCTGAGCCCTTCTCGCACTACTGTCACCACCGCAAAAATTATTACCCCAGGTCACGACGGATCCGTTACCAAGAATGGCAGCAAATGCGGAGAGGGCGGCTTGGATGTGTTGCACATTCTGAAGCTGGTCCTGCACGCAGCTGCTGTCACCACCACTGTCAGTCTCGCCCAAGGTGAAGAACGATCCGTCGCCAAGACTAGCAGCAAAAGCGGCTTGAGTAGCTTGCACTTGAACTCTGCATATGTGTAAAACCAGCGAGTCACTGTTCTGTAGCCGGACACGCTTGATTGGTGCACATACATCCAGAACGCTTCCAGATAAGTCTACTAGCCGCCCTTTTCCCACTTCGAGCGCCATTTCCGCCCGACGTTTAAGTATTGCCACTTTTTCGTCTACGTCGGCTTTCACAGTAGCTGTCCTGCCACTGAGCAATCCAACTTCTACAGTAGTCGACATATTGCACGGCGGAAACTGCACAAACCTTAAAAGCCGGCTGCGAGGTGTAGGCGTCTTACCTTTCGGGTGCAATATGCATGTAAGCCCTAAGCCTTAGGATTTAGGGTATAGGGTTTAGTACACCCATAAGGTGAGGAAGTGCCTAAGCGTTTTGTTTAGTTGGGTTTATCGACACAACTATTAGCCCTACACCCCAAACCCTAGAGTTTGCTTTTTCGCGTTAATGATATTTCGAGCCTACAGAACTCATGTTGCAGTAGGTGACAGGAAGCCCTTTTGCGGGTTCATTTCAGGGTTTTATGTGGGATGGAGTTAAACCCTAAACTCCTAAACCCTTTTTCCCGAGAATAGGGGACCCTAGTATAGTACCCGGCCCTAAATAGTAGGATCCTTATTCTAAGGACCCCAAAGTAAGCTACTCCTTATTTTCGGAAACTCCCACATAGGGTTTAGGGTTGTTCATACAAGGTTTGCCATCCTGAAGTTTGGGGGCTGAGCTCGGGCCACAGAAACTCAAGCACGACAGGTTCTGCTTCAGGTTGAGGGGTTTAGGGTTTCAGGGTTTAGGGCTGTAGGGTTTAGGGCTGTAGGGTTTAGGGCTTTAGGGCTTTAGTGTTTTAGGGTTTGGGGATTTAGGGTTTAGGGCTTTAGGGCTTAGGGATTTAGGGTTTAGGGTTTAGTGAGGGTTTAGGGATTTAGGGTTTATTTAGAGTTTTTTAGGGTTTAGGGTTTAGGGATTTGGGGTTTAGGGCTTAGGGTTTTAAGAGGGTTTAGGGTTTTAGGGTGTAGGGTTTTACGGGCTCTCGGAGTTTGCTTGTTTAGGGTGTAGGCTTTAGGAAGTTCGGGTTTAGGAATTTGAGGGTTTGTCGGCTTCGGATTCAGGGTTAGGGTTCAAGGTTGTTTGATCTGGATCGGGTTCGATAGCGGCTCTTAAAGGTGGACTGAGAGTCTGATATCTACGGCTGTTTGTAAAGCTGAAAAGGAATATACCATAACTCCCACAGTTTAGGGCCCTTAAGGTAATGCAATATTTTTATCAACAGCTATCATGTCGTAAGGGTTTCCAGAAGGAGTCTTTGGAGATCGTTTTTAAAGGAAACTACAGGTGGGGAGTTTAGGGTATATAGACCTTCTATAAGGCTTGTATAAGGTATATAGACCTTCTATGAGGCTCCTATAACGGTGACTACCCACCTGAAAATGTCCCAGACGTTTGTTTGATCTCCCACAGATCCCCAAGGGTCTGTGGCTTCAGGGAGCCTGCTATGTGTGCTCGATGAAGCCTCTACAACGTTCTCTAAGGGCTTTATACAGGCTCTGTAGGGTTTAATGCGTTATTTTGGTAACCCCCAAACCCTAAACCCTAAACTAATAAACTCTAAACTCTAAACACTAAACTCTAAACCACAAGCCCTAAACCTTGGCTTTCAGCTTTTGGTTGTAGGGTCTACGGCCTCAGGTTCTTGACCACTTTAAAGCTAAACCTCAAAACTCGCTTGGCTCCCCCACCGTGTGTTACTACACGGTTTGGGGTTGGGGCTTAGGGTAACACCTTGTGTTTCTACCTCCCTTGTTCAACCCTGAAAGAAACCCATGAACAGGCATCCTTCAGGGGCTTAGTCTTGCTTTTTGTGGGGGAGGAAGGGTGGGTTGTTGAGGGTTTGAAACCTTGTATAGAATTTCGGGTGTCATTTGTTCTTTGAAGATAGGACCCTTAAAAAACTAGAATAGGGTTGGGGGGTAATCGTGGGAACACTAAACTACGGAGGGAAAGATAAGGCCTAAACCGTATGCTTCCTCAGCTCTACGTGGGATATGACCATTACCAATCGCTCCTGGGTTCCCCGCAACCCTTTACAGAAATAATATGAGGCGTGTGCACCCGTTTTCCTGTTTTATAGGTTTCTTCATGTAACCCAAACACTTACAAAAAGGCAAAAGGCTGTTACTAGGGAGCCTAGAAACATGGAAACACGGCAAGGAATGACCTATGAAAAGCCCAGCCTGGAACACTGAAGCTTGGTATTTTGTGTCAGCATGTCCTAGATCTGCAGGAGGAAGACCAGACGCGAAGAACCCGACAAAGCCTAACAAGGCGGGAGCCTTTAGATTTTGGGGTACATGATAATCGCACCAATTATAGAGAGGTGGGACTATGGGGGTACATGTTCAGCCTCCGCGTTCGTCAAGCAAGTTGAGGTGAGATGCACTAACTAAAGGTCTTCTGAAATCATACCTTGAGCTGGGGAAAAAGTCTGACGACTAGGTGGATTTCGCACGGCTCTTGCTTCACACGCGCCCATACGGCTGGGATGGCCAACCACCATCTACTCAACGCGATGCTCCATGAAGCCTGTGGCATGTCCTTCAGCATAACGCACCTCCTGACACCTCAAGCTGACAAGCCGTCATACAAGAGTCATGAATTTATGCACGGTTAAATAGATAAATGTAGGAATGTGTGTATGATACAAGATAGATCTGTTGTGACCGATATATCTATAGAGGCATATGTGGTACCGTTCGCCACAGCATGTGCCGAAATCAAGCTTGTGCCTCCGTTTGCCGTTGGTAATGTCAGACCAGTCTGGCAGCTCTTTTCATTAGAACTTACCTTTTGGGACTATGACCCTGAACCCTAAACCCTGAACCCTAAACCCTGAACCCTGAACCCTAAACCCCTAAACCCCGAACCCTAAACCCCAAACCCTGAACCCTCAACCCTATAAACCCTCAATGGGTGAACTCCGATGCCCCGGAAAGCTCCACGGATATTTGCTCGACTACCAACTTCAGTGCATACCTACCGTAGGGGCCTTAATAACTAGAACAAGGATTTGGGTTATATTATACGATAATTTCTAAAAAGGACCCCCCCAAACAAAAAAAAAAGAAGAAAGTGATGTGGGTAACTTTTTAGGCACGTACATTAAACTGTTAGACTGTGAGCAGAGAAGCTCTGAACCCTCAGAGCAGGTTGTGAGCCTAAGTCTCGCGATGCACCGCAAAAGCCACAACTTTCCTTGCATGGTAGTGAGATTGCCGACAAGCACTCGAAACCCAGAGACTCCAATGTCCCTTAATTAAGGAATATACCATAAATCATATTAGGGATCCTACTATAACTTATAAGGTATATTAAACCCTAAACCCTAAACCCTAAACCCTAAACCCTTAATTAAGGGACATTGGAGTCTCTGGGAAACAAGGTTTGGGGATTCCAAGGGTCAGGTTGAGGTTTAGGGTTTAGGGTTTAGGGTTTAGGGTTTAGGGTTTAGGGTTTAGGGTTTAGGGTTTAGGGTTTAGGATGGACTTGTTGAAGCCAGGCTGCAGGGCATGTTGCAATATTATGGGAGTTTCCGGAAATTAGGGGGTACCTTATTTTTTGGTCCTTATAATAAGGATCCTACCATTTTAGGGTACTATATTAGGGGTCCCCCATTTTCGGAAAACCCTCATATGATGGTACCCTAAGTGTCCAAGGAGCTCAAAATCAAACGCTCTTTTCGATACTAACCTACAAAACTACCATCCGTAACCCAAGTACCTGATTATTAGGTCCTTTGGACCCTTCAAGGGATGATGGGAAACCAACAGAACAAAACGACAACATACTACCTGTGGCAGGACCTCTATTCATGCGGGTTGCTGCTCCGGGCCTGGAATGGTTCAAGGTGTAGCTTAGCCGTCACGGTATAAACTCAAATTCTATGGCCGATTGGCACCAAACATGCCTGACATTGCACCACCTCTCAGACAACAAAATAGACTCCCAAGGCCCTGAACCCCTAAACCCCTAAACCCCATACACCCTAAACCCATAAACCCTAAACCCTAAACCCCTACACCCTAAACCTATGAACCCTAAACCCCTAAAGCCTGAACCCTTCTCACCGAATCCCGGCCCTGAATCCTGGCTCCCACAACCTGAATCCAGGATTTAGAGCGGTTTGGAGTTCAGGGTTAGGGGTTAGGGTTTAGGGTTCCGAAACCCCTAAAAGCACGGTTTAGGGTTTAGGGTTCTAAATCTGATTTCCAACTTCGAACAGCAGATGACGAGCAGGATGTTTGAAATTATTAAGTTCTACAGGGGCTTCAGAGGGTTTTGTAGGGTCGCAGACTAGTATCGTTTACATCTCTTAGGTTCAGGGATTAGGAGCTACTTGAAGGATCACAAGGATTAGAAAGCAAATGTGAACAGCGTGTGAATACAAGTAATTCTGTTGTTGTAAGATCCTTGATTCTGCAACCTAGGTACGAAGTCCCATGCCACTCTAACCTAAGCAAGGTAAGCATAGCTTTTCAAGCTTGAAGAATCAACATGCGTCTAAGCATTAGCATGTCAAGCCCCAAGCCGCGTAATCATGTGTTGAGCCGATGGTTCACGAAGCTTGGAGCATCGCGCGGTTGTGTTACTGTGCCCAGGGCCCCTTCTTAGTGCCACTGCATGTGTCAGCAAAAATTGTCAGGACCCGGCACCCGGATCCGCGAATAACTTGAAACCAAAACAGACTAAACCCGATGCCATAGTTTGATTAGTTTGGACCTAACTGGTAGGTTTGGTTGAAAACCTGTCGCCCATCTTGTGAGGTTCGTGCAGACACGTGCGGGCCAGGTTCAAAGACTGGAGGGGGCCACAGGGCAGCTAGTTGAAGCAAACCATCTTCGTGCACAGGGCTACGCAAAAGGAGATGAGGTTAAGACGATGGTTGTCCCGTGTACGTGGACTTTGTTCCTCGGACCCCGAGAACTGCACCCACAACACCAAATGCCAAGCCTCAACCCCGAAGCCCTAAACCCAAACACTAAACCCTAAACCCGGTCGAGCTGTGGATGCCAGCAGCGAGCGATACTGCGGCGGTGTTGTCGCTGTCGCTACCAAATATGCTCGATTTCACGAATTGAAAACTCCTTTTGGAAAAGCCTTGTCTGATGTCGGGTTTCTAGCGGCGAAATGCCCGAACCATGCAAAGGCCAAACATATGCTCGACTTCACCACAAGAAAGGCTTCTGGAAGGAACCCTCCAACAGCCAAAAATGCTCCGTTTCAATTATTCTTGTCGGCATGCTTATATTTCAGAGGTGGCAGCCGCTGAAATCGGAGGAACCATGAGTGCTGCTTTGTAACCCGCAACATCAATCCTAAGAGGAGATCCGACACTCAAGCGGCCAAGCCCAGTTCCACACCCGACCAACAAAAACCAGAACCCTCCGCAAAACCCTCAGAGCCGAGATACTGAAGAAGTAATTACCAATATTATTCCCTAGGGTTCCGTGTTATAACTCTATAAACGGACCCCCAAACTCTATGCTAATTCTTAAGGCCCCTACATGAACAGAATCAGAATCAAAGCCCCAGGATAATGCAAAGCTTCAGGAGAAACGCCGGCTCTCTTGACGCCCGAAGGCCCTAGACCGCCTGGCAGAACCTACACCTAAGAAGCCCTACACCCTATTTAGGGTTTAGGGTTTAGGGGTTTAGGTTAGGACTTATAGATCCCAAAATCAATTTTAACAAGCTCTTCAGGCAGCAGTAGCCACAGCACGACGGACGGCAACCTACCTGTGTCTGCATGCCCTTGTGGCTGCAGCAGTTGCAAGGTACCCTAAACCTTCCCTCATTCCCCGAAGAAAATAAGCCAACAGTACTTTCGTAGACTCTTATATCCGCAGTCCAACAACCAGAAAACAAAAGACATAACCAGTAACCTTATAGGTAACCCTAAACCCTAAACCCTAAAACCCTAAACCCGACATCCTCAGAAAATTGCATGCAAAACTGCCTGGTGAATCAATCCCTCCTGGTCCGACACCTTTTGATGAGGTACATTGGTTTGGGAGGGTTTCACCTACGTGAAGGCTTGGAAAGGTTAACCCTAAGCCCTTAATCCTGAGAGCTACAGGTGTTTTTTTTTGCAGCTTCTTCGGTTGTACGAGGCTATTCGGAACTGAAAGCAAAAGGTTAACACAATACGGAGCTTAAGCTCCTAGGCTAAACCCTGAACCCTAAACCCTAAGGCTCATATCATGGCACCCTCGAGCCTGAATCTCCAAAAAGGTGATATAAAGCTAACGATATGCATACCTTCTGGCGGTAACTTACATTAAGCCTCCACCAAGGGTCCAAGTACCTAATTATCATAGACCCTCCTAATTGAATTTAGCCCCGTCTAAATCCCCACCAAAACCTTCTACATCATCCTAAACCTCCTGAAATTCGGGACTTCTGTGGTGGAGACCTTCTAGTAATTGTAGTAGCCCATCTTAAGCCCTTGCAGAGAATCGTAAACCCTAAACATTAGTTTACCTTTTTTCCGACGCCACCAGGTGACCCATACCAAAGCTCGAACCGCAACATCGCAAAAGCGAATTGAATACCTCAAGCCCATTGAACCTAAACCCTTATATAGGGGCCTTGATAATTAGAATAATAGTCTCTGGGGCCCTTTTTATAGTATAATTTTAATAAGGAACACCCAAAATAATATAGGTAATTATTTAGGCCCCTAAACCCTAAACCCTAAACCCTAAACCCTAAACCCTATATTAAGCCCTAAGCAGCCCAGCCTTTGCAAGTTGCTCTGATCTGATGTTGTCTCGCTCACTTCCGGACATCCAGGGTTCGGCAAAGCTGTCCATGGCTCTGAAGTCGGGTTTAGGGTTTAGGGTTTAGGGGTTTAGGGTGCTCTGAAGTAGGGGCCTTAATGCTTAGAAGATGGGTTTTGTGGTAGATTTTTAGCCCCAAAAACCCTAAAACCCTACAGTCCTAAACCCTGAACCTATTCTATTCTATACAACCCTAAACCCTAAACCCTAAACCCTAAACCGAGGGACCATTCGGGATTATTTTTATTGAGAACCGCAGGAGCTTTCAAGCACCAGACGGTATCTTTCCCGGTTTAGTGTTTAGGGTTTAGGGTTATAGGGTTTAGGGTTTAAGGTTTAGGGGTTTAGGGTTTAAGGTTTAGGGTTTAGGGTTGAGGGGCTCGCAATACAGACCCGAATGCAGGCAATTACAGCTTTATGGTAAATGTATATCCCTAAACCCTAAACCCCTAAACCCTAAACCAACATATAACTGCTATTGCATTTTCTGTTACAATGTTCTTTCATACGTGCATACTGGATCCCTAGGCCTGAAATTTCCGAAAGGCGAATCCCAAAGCCCTAGTTCAGGGACTCTGTCGTCTCTTTGCGCGCTTCCTGCAAGGACCAAGCCTGGATGTGTTCATAGCGCCGCGGGCATGCGTTTTGGGTTTAGGGCTAAGGTTTAGGGTTCTGGGCTTAAGGGTTTAGGGTTTAGGTGGAAGCCTGAAGAATTAGACTAGGGGGTTGTGGGTGTCTGCGCTATGAACATCTTAGGGAACCCGGAGCAAGAGTGTATCCAACAATTCAGGCCCTTAAAAAGTGGCTAGTGGAAGACTGGATGGGAATGTACGAGAGTTGGGTGTGGGACCCTAAACCCTAAACCCTGAGCCCTAAACCCCGAAGAACGTGGTCCCTACATGACTCACTGAAACCTAAGTCCCCTTGCTAAATCCCTGGCTTCCTGCGATTACAGGGCCAACAAGCTTTTGTGCGAATGTTCATACGATGAGGCCTCTGTAATGGGATCAGCATCGGAGACATCACAACACTTCACTGACTGAAACGGTGCTCAACCCAGCAAACTTGCACGAGGTTTGCGGTTTAGTGCTCAAGGAGGGCCAGGCTAAGCCATTAAGGCCCACCAAGAAACAGCATGAGGCGAGGGCCTATAGTGCGTCTGTCCCTTCAACACTCGGATCTGTGGTGATCTGTAAGACCCTGTGGGGGGAGCACCCGACAGAACCCCAACCCCAACCCTCCTGGTGCATTTTTCGCTTCCTGGCTCTTCCAGACCTTGCAAATAGCGTCGGCGACGGCACCTGGGATGTTCACAATTGTCGGGCATGAGCCAGATGGATATGTTGAGGGTTTAGGGTTTATGGGTTGAGGGCTGTAGGATTCGATGGTTTGGGATTTGCGGCTGAGGGACTTTTGGTGTGCTTTAGGGGTGGTGGGCCATGGGTTTTGGTGCAGTCCATGTCGTGTTTTCGCCGTTGTGTTCCATTACGGATACTCTTCCCATTGCTTTCGCAACTGATCGTTACTCGTGATACTGGGTGACGGGCCCTAATCCCTGAACCCTAGCTCTGTACTAACTCCTAGGTTTGCACACCTTAAGCCCTAAACCCTAAACCCTAAACCCTAAAGCCTGAGGTTGCGGCGGCGATGGGAGCTGCAGAAGAGAAAGACGTGCGGAACAGTGCCAAGACGCCTGAGGTACACACTGCTGCCCCAAGGGGTCCTGGACTCTGAAGACCCTTCAACCCTAAACCCTAAACCTTAAACCCTAAACCCCTAAACCCCTAAACCCTAAACCCTAAACCCTAAACCCTAAACCCTAAACCCTAAACCCTCAACCCAAGGGCTCCTGAACCCGGAAGCCCCTTAAGCCCAAAACCCAAAGGCTCCTCAACCCTAGAGCCCCTTAAACCTTGAGGGTTTAGCGTTTAGGGTGTTTAGGGTTTAGGGTTTAGGGTTTAGGGTTTAGGGTTTAGGGTTTAGGGTTTAGGGTTCCTAAACCCCAAAGGCTCCCATATGTAGTTAAAGGAAGCTACAGGGTGGGGAGCTGAGGGTATATAGGGCTTCTATAAGGCTGACATCTAGACCTCCTATAAGGCTCCTATAACGGTAACTACCCACCTGAAAAATGCCCTAGATTTAGGACTTCCATGAAGGATCCTGGGGCGCCTTCAGGATTCAGGCTTTAGGGTTTAGGATTTAGGGTTTAGGGGTTGAGGGGATGGTTATAAGGTTTAGGGTTTAGGGTTTTAGGGTTTAGGGGTTTAGGGTTTAAGGTTTAGGGGTTGAGGTGTAGAGCTCCGTGCCTATCCGATGGAAGCCTGCGTAGACTACAACTATAAATCCTCGTATAGAAACCCTACTTGTTGCTGTGCAAGCAATCTGGATCCTCTGGAGGAGTCCTATGGTGCCACGATCTAAGGGGCGCAGAAGAAGCAAAGAAACGAACGTATCTCACAACCAAGGGTTTTGTGGAAATATCCGCTCAGAAGGGTCACTACACCTCTGAAAGGGAATATCCTCCTTTTTTGTACCTAAGTCTGTTTAGCACTCCCCTGTCGACCTGCATGCATCAAAGTGCCTTTTGTCATGTCTGCTGGCACAGGCAATCTGCAAACAGGCATGTTCAGGCCGCGTTCACAACCTTCTTCGAAAACAGGATCCGGAACCAAGCCGTAGCAGACCAAAGCGAATCAAGCTCCGGTTTACGTACAAGCACGGAGCGGCAAATGTTTTCAGAAGCCTAAAGTATCCAATCCGTAATAAAGGGACCTCAACAACTAGAATAGGGTTTTCTGGCAGAAATGACATATCGCATAGGGACTACAGGGGTATGCCGTTACTGAGCATTCCTGATTGTTCAGAACCCCTTATCAAATCCAAAACCTCCTAAGAAGGAGCACCTAGATGCTTGTAGCTCAGGCGCAGGTGCTGTGCAAACGGCAAGATGTTCTGCGCCAGGTTGTCCAAGCGCTGAGAGTGTGCCTGACACAACCCTAAACCCTAAACCTTAAACCCTAAACCGTTTAGGTGTAGCTCTGCGGTCTGACGGTTCAGTAATGTAATGTAGGGGCCTTAATAATTAGATTCGGGTATGGGGCACCTTTATAGTATACCTACAAAAAGGAACCCTAAACCCTAAACCTTTAACCTTAAACCCTAAACTTGATGGTTTAGGCTAAGGAATAATATAGCTAATTGTTTAGGCTTCTATCTTATACCTCGGGGTCTGCCACTTGAAAGGATCAGGGACTGCGAAGTCAGGCCGCACGCCAAAGTTCTGTGTAGACGCGGTTGTGGCATCCACCTGAGCCTAAATTAAAGGAAGCTACAGGGTGGGGAGTTTAGGGTAGATAGGGGATCTAAAAGGCTTCCAAAAGGTATATATACCTTCTATACGGCTCCTATAACGGTAACTACCCACCTGAAAAACCCTAAACCCTAAACCCTAAACCCTAAACCCTAAGCTCAATAGTCCGAGCGAGCGGCGCGGTTTAGTGTCTTAGGGTTTAGGGAAGTGCACATGAACAGAGACGGTGACCCTAAACCCTAAACCCTAAACCCTCATAAGAGCCGCATGAACAGCCTTTGCCAACAGCAGACATGACATTCCATCGCCCCAGTTCTGGAGAAGTCGCATACTAATCTTCAACTCAAGGAAAGTAGCAACCCCCCTAACACCTAAAGCCTAAACTCTAAACTCGACCCTAAATCCCTAACCCCTAAACCCCTAAAACCTAAACCCTAAACTCTATACTACACCCTAAACCCCTAAAGCCCTAAACCCTAAAAGCTCACAACCCCAAACCCTCTACCAGCAATCTGAGGCCCGAAAGCCCCCAGTCACGTCAAAACATGAAACCAGAGAGGCCCCCCCTAAACCCTAAACCCTAAACCCTAAACCCTAAACCCTAAACCCTAAACCCTAAACCCTAAACCCTTACGGCTTGGAGCTCAGAGCTTCGGGCTTCAGGGTTTGGGTTGACGGGGTAGGGTTTAGGGTTTAGGGTTTGCCCCCATCCACAGCCAGAAGCCTAACGGTTTAGGGTTTAGGGTTCAGGGTGCAGCAAGGTTTGGGTTGACGGGGTAGGGTTTAGGGTTTAGGGTTTGCGCCCATCCACAGCCAGAAGCCTAGATCAACTGCCCTGCGTCTGTAGCCCTAAAGGCTACTACTAGGACCACTAGGGCTCCTTATCTTAGTACTATTATGAAGTACTTGCCACCAAAACCTGTTCTAATTATCGATGCCCTCATAGTGAAACCCCAAAACCCTTATGATAGAATCCCCATGGAATTATGGAGCCCTTTAAAGAGACCCTCAAACTAAAGCAGCGCTGTTCCACTATACACCCCCGATGGCCCGACCTGCGGGCACCAGGTGTCAACATCAACGGTTAGGAAAAGCAGAGGAAAGTCGATCTCGGCAAGCTGCTTCAGCAGGAAGAAGCCACCTCGCCGCTTAGTTTCGGCCCGGCAGCTGGGATTCTTGCCTTTTTTTGAAGAGGGGGAGGGCTTTGTGATTAGGGTTTCAAGCTCGAAACCCTAAACCCTAAACCTTAAACATTAAACCCTAACCCCTAAACCTTAAACCTTAAACCCTAAACTTGATGGTTTAGGAGTTCGCGGGTTTATACGGCTTCAGGCTCTGAGGATTCAGACCAATGGCCTCCAAAGTGTAAGCAAATTGGGGCGTGGCAACGCTTTCTTCTTTGGGGTTTAGGGTTTAGGGTCCGGCTCTTCTCCGTCATGATGTTCATTACGGCATGCAGCTCGACCGTCATGATCATAGCAGTTAAGAGCAGTAGTAGTAGTAGTAGTAGTAGTAGTAGTAGTAGTAGTAGTAGTAGTAGTAGCACTACAATCTTATCGCGAGCAGTTGTTTACCGCAGAGTGCTTTCAGATCTACTTGTAAGGCTCTGGGTTTAGAGGCTCATGGCGTATGGTTTAAGGCTGAAGGCTTATGGTTCAGAGTTCCGGTTAAGGGTTTAGGGTTGCAGGGTTTAGGGTTCAGGGTTTAGGGTCCTTGTTACATTCACATCGAACATTCTGGCCAGTTCTGAGAGGATTGTCTCGCCACGATTCATTCCAGGTTTAGGGTTTAGGGTTTAGGGTTTAGGGTTTAGGGCATTACAAAGTTGCTAGAGTCAAGAGAACTGGGAACCGAATCCCAAACCCTAATTCCAAACCCCTGGTTTCCTAAACCCCGAAACGCTCAAAGCGCAACACACGGACACGCCCATCCATTCTCTCCAAACATCCGGAACCTTCTACCATAAGCCCCACTAATACTCTAATCTGGCCAAATATAATAGTTCTTATCTCGTACCGCGTAATTTCAGATTTCGATCTGGGCAGTTATTTCAAACATAATTTCACCGCGCAGCCTTGTTTCGTATCTCGCGTATTATTTCTGCCTTGGAGCAGCAGAGGGCAGCAGCAAACACAAAAACGATTTAGTGGCTGCCACTAGCTCGTTTTTGCCTTTGTAATTAGACCTCCTTCAGCTCGGGCCTCTGGGGCAGGTGGGGAGGGAGGGGTTTCAGGCCGGGCAAGGCGGGGGAAAGTGGGTGAGTGGGGGAGCTTCCAAGCTTGTGCAGGCGAGTCTTTTTTGGCTGGCCCTGCACCTGTGGTGTGGGAGGGAACGGCCCAAACAGCACAGAGTGGATTCGAGCCCGCGTGCTTCACCAGCGGAACTGATGAGCGTTCCTGCAACCACGGAGCTTTATTGAGAGGTGGCTAAGGGTGGTCGTATACCATTTAATGGCCCTTCCAAAGATCGGGTGCAGGTGGGGAGGACGAAAGGATTGCCACCAATTCGTTTTGGCTTTTCGAGACCTCCTCCAAGCTTCGGTTTGGGTTGGGAGGGTCAGACGAAAGGGCGAAACGATTTAGTGGCTCCTCCAAGCTCGGGTGCAGGCGGGGGGGAAGCGAGCTGGCACTAAATCGGTTTGGCTTTTCATGCTTTTCAGGCCAATTCTCAATTGGGACTGGGGGATTGATTGATTGGAGTCTCTTATTTCGTACCTCGCGCCGCGCTTAATGCTATTTCACCTCGCAGAGCTCGCGGGGGTTGCTGCAACTTACCCAGTCATGGCTATAATAAAGGCCCTAACAAAAGATGCAGACCCCTGTATTACCCCGAAAGCCCTGTGTAGACCCAACCGTTTGCAAAGCTGCTGTCTTCGCTTCCCGGAAGCAACCTCAGCTCCCGCGAGTTAAAAGACGTAGGGGTTTGGGGGTTGGGGGTTTAGGGTTTAGGGTTTGGGGTTTAGGGTTTAGGGTTAAGAAGGGCTTCGGGTTTTAGGTTAAGGGTTTAGGGTTAAGGGTTTAGGGTTTATGGCTAAGGGCTTAGGGTTAAGGGTTTGGGGGTGGCCCCAACACAAAGAGGGCTTCAGGGATTTCGGGCATCATGGGGCTGAGCTTGGCCTGGTCCTGCCACTCGTGTTGTCGAACCAGGCGCAGAAGGATTCTCTCAGCTTTCTACAAGTCTTCTTAAGGGGATGATTCTATGTGAATGCATGTAACCCTAAACCCTAAACCCTAAACTCTAAACCGTGCCAAAGCCGGGTAACACAGGACAGCCCTCGACTCAAGCACACTTATCTGATGCATCTAGGTGGCCCAGGGGTTGAAATCATTGGAACCAGCTGGGACATGCCACAGCATATGGGTAGCTCTCTAAATTAGGGTCCCTTTTGGGGTCCTCTTTATAAAGGTGCCGTACTATATTGGGGACTTATAAAACGAGACCCTCATTTAGAGAACTACCCATATACAAAGAGGAGCTATCCAAGGAGCAGCTTTGTCGACTATGGCTCTCCTATGCTTCGAATCCGGAGTTGGTGTAGGGGGCTGTGCATTTAGGGTTTAGGGTTTAGGGTTAGATGTGAAAGCAATCTCGAAAGAGGTATCTGCTTTTGTGAGCCCGTGCTTATGAAACCAATCCTACTTCATTTCCCATCCAGGGCAGATTGTATCTTCCAAGAGTAAAAGCAGAACAACACCTGAAACCCTTCGACATGCGAAGCTTTCGCAAACAAGAAGCATGCCCCACGCCTATGTAGGGGGTGTCGAAAGTACGGGTACCTTTTGAGGGACCTTATCCTAGGGTCTGTATATGGTCCCCTAGTTTCTGAAGCTTCCATCTGTTTAGGAGGGCTATTGAATTTTCTTGAAGGCGGCAGTTCGACCTTCGTGCCTTCGGCTCTTCGTCTGTAGTTGGGGAATACAACTAAATTCATTCAAGCCTTCCGCCGCCGAACTATGCTTGATTTTGGGCTGGGGTTTGCTAATCAGCGGCCGACATCACGCCAAACGAAGCAATGCAATCCGGACGAGTGGCTGGTTGAATTCGCTTATGCTCATGAAAGCCATGCCTGGGAGCAGTGCGCAGCAGCAATGAATTCGAGGTCCGAACCTACCTATAGTCTCCATTGTAGTTCCTTTTTTTTTGAAACCAAATATATGTTAAGGATTTTATAAGGTATCCCCAAAAAGGAACTACAATGGAGACTATATGCAGTCCACATTCATGCACTCGACAAAGTCTCCGAGCCGGAGGTTTAGGGTTTAGGGATTCGGAGTTGACATAAAAAGTCACGGGCTGAACAGCTTAAACAGCGAGGAACAATCCCACCTGTCTCAATACGAAATCTTGGTCCCTCACCCCATTACCGAAAGACTTCCTCCCGAACATCCTGCTGCTTCTGGGCTGGAACAATGCAGCTGCGATCCAGGGCACTCTCGAAATGATGTGCCTGCTTCCCAAAGGTGCCTTGCAAAAGAAGCTGGCAAGAGGATAGGGGAGGTGTCGAAGCCTTTTGATACCGTCGCTCCTTGTTGCAAGTATTCCTGCATTCTGAAGACCGCGTTGGCAACGCAGCTTATACTGATAAGTGATGAGGAGTATAGACATCGAAGCACCGCAGCCATACTTCGTTACTATATATGAATGCAATACTATATATGAATGCAATCGCCAGCGAAAGTATTGATTACCATGATCTCAACAATCGCGGACAACCTGAACTATGTGAGTCTCGATCTTTCAAACCCTCAACTCTTACTAGGTTGCCGCTTTACAGTATCTGAGACATGTTCGTAAATAAGGTCCTCCTGAGCCCAGTAAGGGAAAATATAGATTTTCCCAAGACCTACCGAGCTTAACCCCACACCTAAATTCAAGACGCCCTGAGACCCCACCCAAAGAGTCCAAACACACTAAAATTTGAATTTTGACAGAGGGGGATCCTTAAAATGATAGAAGGTATGTATGCTCCATTGTGTGATCATTCGTAAGCCCTACAAGATACCTTACCCCAAATCGCAACCTCTAAGCCTCTATAGGACCTAAAACCTAAAAGAAGGTGCATCATTATATCATAAATTACTACCGCAGGTCCTCTTACATTCTATGTTATACCTGTTTTTTCTGTTATCCTTACTTCGGGGTTCGGGGAGCTTCTGGGTAGCTAAACCCTAAACCCTAAACCCTAAACCCTAAATCGGCTCGCCGAGTGACTCAGCAGCTGCTTCGCTTCGGGGGAGTCGGGCTCGGCTCCCTGTGAAAGGGCCACCTCCTCCTTTAAAGGTTTAGGGTTTAGGGTTTAGGGTTTAAAGGGGCTCAGGGCTCTGCGTTCAAAGGCCTACCTTAAGAACCCAAAACCCACTTTTTTGCAGGTTCTTATTATAAACCCTAATATGGGATTTATAGGGACCCTACAAAAAAGTAGGTTTTGCGTTCCCTCCTTGATCAAGGGACTAAAGGAGGGACCCTTAAAGGGACCCTTGGGGTTATATAGGGCTTTATGAGACTATATAAGGGATATATAAGGGTTATATGGGGATTTTGGATTAGGGGTCCCTTCTAGGGGTCCTCTAAAACCCTACAACCCCAAACCCTAAGCCCCAAACCGCAAGCAGGAAACATAGGTCCAGGTAACATAGGGCCTTAACGATTAGAATAGGGTTGTGAGGCCCATTATACTGAAGGGAGCTCAGGGCTTTGCGTTCAAAGGCCTAGGGCTTTCAAGTGGTCTACAAGAGCTTTAGATGCCACCAAGGGCTCTGAGGATTTCTAGGGGAAGTTCGCGTTGTTGGTTCCGAAATCAGAGGCTGATGGACGGAGTTCTGGTGCCATATCTAGTTATCTTTCTCGTAAGTCATATCTAGTTATCTTTGTCGTAAGTCACTAAACCCTAAACCCTAAACCCGTATCACTAAACCCGAAACCCTAAACCCGTAGGGAGCCCCAGAAAGGACTTATCTTGCCTGCTCAGGCTTCTAAATTTCGCCGGGCCGGTAATGTAGGAACCTGATGAAGAAACCCTAGCCCTAGAACCCCAATATATGAGGATCCATATTAAGAACCCTAATAAAGAGTAATGTAGGAACCTGATTAAGAAACCCAGGCTCTTTATTAGGGTTCTGACTATGGATCCTCATATATTGGGGTTATAGGGCTAGGGTTTCTTAATCAGGTTTCTACATTACACCTTCAGGGCTCCAGCTCTGGGTCTTGGCGTCTTCGGAACAGGATTCTCGCGACGCAAACCACCCAGACTCAAGCCTGAGATGGATAGAGAATCCTCCAGCGCAAGTGCCGCTGAAACTTTGTGAACCCTTGTGAAACGCCGTAAACTCCCTGCGAGCTGATAGGCCGTCTCTCACATTCTTAAACCCCTGAAGAAAACTGTAAGACGAACTCAAAATCCTGTCAACAGGTCAACACCGCTCAAAGCCTTCATGGAAAGCCCCTGCAGAACACTCGTCCTTGAGGCTTTCTGGGAGCAACGTCAACAGATTTGCCAAGCCTGCGCTGTTCAGGGCGATCCACAAAATCGTGCGGGATTGTGGGAGCTAGGATTAGGGGGACTCGTGGGGATATAGACCCTCTCAATAAGGTCCCTTAAGGTCCCTTCTAAGAGAGCCAAAAGTAGGGTTCAGAAGGGGTACCCTTTAAGGGGTACCCCTAATAATACTACCTAGATTGAAGAGTTGCGGGGGTTTTGCATGTTTGTTCAACGTTTCGCAAGGCCTCCACAAGGGTGCTCTAAGACTGTGTTAGGGTTCAGGGGTAGTGGTGCGCTGTTTGGAGTTTAGGGTTTAGGGCCTGCTTCATGCCAGACCAGCAGCAAGACAGCGATGGCTGAAACTGTTTACGAGCCCAATAAATGTGCATGTGTGTTTGCACCTGTCTGTGTGTGTGTGTGTGTGGGTTGGGGCGGGGTCTCTCTTTAAAAACAAACGGTAGCTGCTCTGTTCTTAAGGCGATAATTAACTGCTAACCTTAGAAGGCCTCATAGAGTCGCATGGGGATTCTTAGGATTAGGGGTTCAAGGTTGTTGGATCTTTAGATTCAGGATCCAACGATTTGGGGCCTGTACTCGGGAGACGAAGTCTGTGCCGTGTGTGCCACCCACGCTTTCAGCCGCAAACACACGCACAAAAACACACACACACACACACACACACACAAACACCAGCATGCACACAAACAAGCAGACAAACAAACAAACCGAGAAATAAACACAAACAAACACACACACAAACAAACAAACAAACAAACAAACGAACGAACAAACAAACAAACAAACAAACAAACAAACAAACAAACAAATAAATAAGCAAACAAACAAACAAAGTAAGACACACACACACACGCACACACGCACGCCTGCACACCTGCTCACACACACACACACCCCCACAGACGCACACAGACACACACACACACACAGACACAGACTGACACACAGACACCCGCACACAGACGCACACAGACACAGACACACACACACACACAGACACACACACACACACACAGACAGACACACAGACACACACTGACACACACACACAGAGACACAGACACAGACACACACGCACACACAGACGCACACAGACACACACACACACACAGACACAAAGACACACACACGCACACACACACACACACAGACACAGACACGCATGCATGCACACAAACATAAACACAAACACATATGCATAAATGCGAACATACCTCAATGCATGCATGCATGCATGCATCCTGTCACAGACGAAACTGGCAGCATGCACACGCGGCACCCAACATGGCAGCGCAACTTAGTGCAGCAACCATGCCCCCTGCCTTCTTCTCTTGTTTGTGAGTTGTCTGGCTCTAAGTGCCTAAGAAGGAAATGATCTTGCCAAGGCTCCAAAACCCAAACCCTAAACCCCTAGCCCCTAAACTTCCCTAAACCACCAAACCCTGAACTCAAACCTAAACCCTAAATCCGTAAACCCCGAACCCCTAAACCCGTAAACAATGAACCCCTAAACCCTACACCCCTGAACCCCTAAACCCTAAATGAAGGAGCTGCAAAGGCCTGGCACAGCCACTTGTCCCCAGGGTGACAGAACCAGGTCGCGCAAGGTCTTCTGCCGGGACCTGAAAGTTTAGGGTTTAGGGGTTTAGGGTTTAGGGTTTAGGGTTTTGAGTTTAGTGGTTTAAGGGTTTCGGGTTTAGGCGACAATTTCGAGACTGCTCAACAAGGGCTTTGGGTTTAGGGGCTCTTCTGAGATGTGGAGACAGCTGCGATACCGAAATTTCCTGTGGCTTTGGGGGTGAAAGACAACCCTAAAGCCTGTCATATAGGGGCCTTAACAATTAGAAGGGTTTCGGGATAACTATCATAAAGAAGCACCAAAACGGTAGTGGCAATTATTTAGGCTCCTATATTGGGCCCTAAACCCTAAACCCTAAACCCTAAACCCTGAACCCTAAACCCTAAACCCTAAACCCTAAACCCTAAACCCTAAACCCTAAACCCTAAACCCTAAACCTGGGCCCTTACCGAGACAAGGGGGCAGGATCCGAGGCGGCTCAGAGGGGCCGTGGAGACCCGCAGTGTCAACACTGGCGCAAAGGATCGGAATAGGTCAACTCATGAAGATGAGGAAGAAATCTGCAGTAACTGGTAATGGTTTAGGGTTTAGGGTTTAGGGTTTAGGGTTTAGGGTTTAGGGTTTAGGGTTTAGGGTTTATACTAGTCTAGTCATACCGAGACTATCCCTAAACCCTAAACCCTATGAATGAGAATTGCAAGGCTTGACCCATTTTCGTATGAAGCCCGGAACGAGCACTGTCGCACCGCCGCCTCTCATAGGAAGAGGATCAGTTTCTGCAATGGGGTTTGGGAGTTTAGGGTTTAGGGTTTAGGGTTTTGGGGGGGAGATAAGTCTAACACTCTACCATCGTAATTGTAAGTATGTACGGGCCTGCGGCAGACAAAAACGGACGGCAAGGTGGTTGCAAGCCGGTAGACCACAAACCCTCGACATCCCGTGACCCCCAACCTGAAAACAGGCCCTAAATGCCCTGAAAACTCGACGTAGAACCCGGTATAGTAGCAGTCGAGACGCCTTCTTTAAGGAGCCCATGACAGAGCCCTGAACGTCCGAACAACTCCACACAAAGCCATGGCGCTTCTCACTTTCGACATCAATCTCCAAAAACGGCATGGCCAGCACCTGGGGATGGCTACCCATAGGCCCTAAAGTAGTTCCTTTTTGGGGTTCATATATAGAACCCTATAAGGTAATCCCAAAAAGGTACTACCATGGGGCCTATGGGTAACCGCTTCTCAAGCCCCAAACTCTGTGAAACCCTGAACCCTGAATCCTGAAAGGGTTTGGGGTTTATAGGGCTTCGGGTTCTTCTTGTATGTATATGTATATGTATATATGTTTTTGTACACATATATATATATATATGTATTGAGATTTTTGGGTTGGCCTTAAGTCCGCTTTGGGACACATTGAACGACACGCTAAGCTAAGAGAACCCCGGAGTACCATGGAGCCATCGAGAAGAACCCTTGAACCCGAGAAGAAAGGGTTTGCTTTCATGGTGTATTATAAAACTTGTTTAAAACCCTTGTCGACCACATAAACCCTCTTTTTTCGGGATTTACTTACGGTGTAGGGCCCTTTAACCCTGAGGCCCCCAATAGATCAATACCAGTCGCGGCGAGGAAGCGGCGGTTGTGCCAGAGTGGTCGCTTCTGCATTCGCCGCAGCATGCACCAAGCACCTGCCACTGGCCAGCTTTCCTGTTCCTAGGGTTGAGACTCACGCCGCAATGCCGCAATGCCGAATCTAAACCCCCAAATTAAAGTCAGCCTTAATAAGCCCTACTTCAAAGTATCAAGACCCTCCCCCCTTCCCCATAGACGGAAGAAGCCCCATTCTCAACAGGAGAGGGACGGCCGGTGTTGGCTGGAATTCCCTTTTGCGGCTTACCCCGCTTACTGGTGCCTTGTGATGAAAATAAGGTTTAGGCTCCAGAAACCTGCCGCACAACAGTGCAACAGGCGTGCACGCGCTACGAGGTGAGTCGGGGCAGGGCCGGTTAAAGTAAACCACTAACCAACAAAGGGCCAACATAATGTTAGGATCTCTAGTATAATCTAGTCATTAAGAGAAGGAGGTTTATTCAGAGGGGTCTACATCAATACATGGAGCGGTGCTGTTTCCAACAGGAGCCTGGAACCCACAACGCACGACAAGAACCAAAGCACCCCAAATCAAATACAAAGCATCGACGGCCTTTGCTGGCCTAGAAAATTGGAATAGGGTTCCTTTAGAGTGTTACTTTGTGGGTGTTATGCGGATTGGATATGGTCTTGTAAACGTTTTAGGGGGCCTTAATGATTTCAATCGCGTTTTGGTGAATATTTCACTATAACTATGGTAATTTATGAGCCCTAAGGAACTGTGTTACTAATTGCCCAGGCTTGTACATGCAACCCCAAGAACTCCACATGAATATAAACCCTGAAACTCCATAACCTCCCTAAGCAAGAACATTGTCTAAGCACCTTCATTCAACCCGCTGTCATTCATGCGTAAACTCTACAACACCGTCTAAACCCTCCAAACCCTAAATCCCAAACTTTCCCTAAACCCTAAAACCTAAACCTAAACCCTCCAAACCCTAAATCCCAAACCTGCCTATGGAGTGTGCGACGAGTAGAACATTCTCGCTTTGGCCGATGACTTCCTTTCAGGGGCTGCGTGGTAGGTCACCCGAGACTCTAAGGGTTTAGGAGTAACACGGTTTAGGGTTTAGGGTTTAGGGTTTAGGGTTTAGGGTTTAGAGTATAGGGCTTGGGTTCATAAGGAAAGGGGTTCAGCTTTAGGGGCTTGGGGACCCGCTCCTAAACCCTAAACCCCTGAAACCCTAAACCCAAAACCCTAGATAAAACCCTAAACCCCTAAACCCTAAAACCCTAAACCCCTAAACCCCTGAAGCCCTAAACCCGTAAACCCTAAAACCCTAAACCCCTAAACCCTAAATCCTAAACCCAAAGGTCAAAGACCTTGCGACCCTGAGCGGATGGCTCGGGGCTGAGGGTTCTGGTGGGTTTTGGAGGATCACGAATTCAGGGCTTCGAGGGGGGTTTAGGGGTTCGGGGTTTAGGGGTGCAGGGGGTGAGCAACCTAGGGGCCCAAAATAATTCGAATAGGGTTCGGGTTTAGGGTCTCGGGTTTAGGCTTTGACTTTAGGGTTTAGGGTATATTAGACAAGAAATACAATAAGGAACCTCCATCTACCTTTTTGGACATCCCCAGCTCCCTGGATGTACGTAGGGGTTTAGGTAATGTTCAGTGTTTTAATTTTTTTGCTTGGGGGTTTACGGTCTTTCGGGTTTGAGGTTTTCGGGTCTAAGGGCTCGCGGTGCATGGTTGTAGTGCTTAGGACTTGGATTTGGGGGTTTTTAAGCATCAGGATGTTTAGGGGCTTAGGTTTTGGGGTTGTTTAGCATCAGGGTGTCCTCACTCCTCAAAACCCTAAACCCTAAACCGATCATGCATCAGCAGGCCTCAAGGAGGTCCCCCAAAGACTCTGCTTCCTCCTCGATGGTCGCCACTCTGTTGGGCAAGGTCTCTGTCACGAAATTGCCTAGTAGCGGGTTCAGCGTTTAGGGCGTAGGATATAGGGACTACGACTTGGTTTAAGGCCAGATGTTCTCACACCGCGAAGTCCTGACAGAAGCTTAAAACCCTCAACCTCGAACCCTGATTAAACCCCTGAAACCCAGAACTCAATCCCTGAAACTCTAGTCCCAGACGGTAAACGTTGAAATAGACCCCTGAACCGGAAAAGGTGCTACCCTATACTACCTGAACTCTACCATCTTCGGGGATGAGCAGAAGAAGCCGATGCGGCTGCACCGATATGCTGCATGGAATCACCAGAAATTACCCACCGAGCTCAATAATTAACTGTGATGTTTGTGGAAGGTTATTGATCCCAAAACCACACTACGAAACCCTGTTTTCCGGTACGAGTGAGGGCTATTCCTCAACCCTAAACCGCAATACGAAACCCTAACACTTGAAGTACCTGTCTTAATAAGAGTATGCTGGCTGGGCTCTCCGGTCAGAAAGCTACAGGAGCCAAAAGCAAATAGCTTCAGGCTCTAAGAGATCTCTAGGGGTCTAAACCTGACTCGCAAAAAACAGAAAACCGAAAACAACTTAAGACATGCAAACAAAAGCATGAACCCTAGAACCTTAATCATGTGAAGAAGCAGTAGAAACGCCACACACCAACAAACGGCCGCCGGGTCGCTGTAGCCAAGAATGTGCCTGGGTGCAAACTTTTGAGAGACTTCAATTTTGCAAGACTAACCGAGTGACTAACCTCCAAAAATTAACAACAAAACTTAAGCCCATCTTCCAACCCTAAACCCTTAAACTCTGAACCGCTAAAACCACTAAGCACCGGATCGTCCGCAGTGACTGCTTGCATACATCACTAGAGCCCTCAACTCCAGATCCCTAAAACCGGAACTCCGAACCCCTACACACCTAATACTTGTTTTTAAAGTAAGTCCCTGGACGCACCCGGTGTAATATAGGGGCCTTAACAGTTGGAATGAGGCTTTGGGGTATCTCATATTAGACAAGCCCAAAGGAACCCCCCCAAAAAAAACAGTTTTGCAACCGGCTCCGTCACTGGCTGCAACACACACACACACATCTATATATATATATATATAAGCATATGTTTATGTATGTAAACTATTCGTATTCTATCGCACTGATTTTGCAGACCAGTGTAGGTTCTGATCTTCCAGGCGCTGCGTCCCCGCTGTTTCGACTTGGTTTCCGTCGTGGGCAGGTTCGTCTTGGCGAGATGGTTCTACCCTAAACCCTAAACCCTAAACCCTAAACCCCTAAACCCCTAAACCCTAAACCCTACACCCCTAAACCCCTAAACCCTAAACCCTAAACCCTGAACCATCTCCCCGGATCTTAGTCTTGCTCGCCCTCCGACTTGTGCTTTGACTTTACCCATAGGCCCCATAGTAGTTCCTTTTTGTGGCTTATATTTAGGATTCTAATAGGGAGTCCCCGAAAGGAACTACTATGGGGCCTATGGGTTCTTGGGCCCTTCAATGAGCCTGACTTTCAAGGACTCTAAACCTAAAGTTTCGCCACCTGAGAAGCTTTTTGCGACCGCAGGTGGGGGCCCGCTGTCGGGCGACGGTGCTGAACGTCTTAGCGAGGGGTAGCCTCACTGGCAACACTCGTCGCGCTCCTCCCTCTGTAGCGCGCTGGCCGGCAGTGTGCGCTTGTTCACACCTCTTGTTCTACACCTTGGCCTCTCCTCACCGGCCGGTGCGTGTGTACGTGCATAGCTTACGGGCAGTGGTAGCACCTCAGTGTGCTCCTTTTCCGTGATTCCTCCCACCTCCGGCTTTGGCTTCCGGTTGGCCTACATGGACGCACGACCTCAGGACGAGTGACAGCGAGAGGGGGAGGAAGGGTTCACAAGGGGATCTCAACTAGTCTAAACGCAGAAAAAGATAATCAGACTAGGTTTTGGGCGACATGAAAGCAGAAATAGATCAAAAGGGCATAACCATCCCGATCAGTTAAACCCAGACCATTAAAGTCAAACTCGCAACTTTTAATCCTACACCACACCTTTAAACCCGAAGCCCTTAAAACCTGAATCCTTTTTGTCCCCGAGCCCAATGCCCGAACCCTGAAACCCTGCAGTCTGAGAGTCTTAAACAGGGGGCCACTCTAGTAAGAAGCCCAGCTAGAAGCCCCTAAACCCTAAACTCCTAAAGCCTAGTCCCTGAACCCCTAAACCCTAAACCCCTAAACCCCTTAACCTATAAGAACTCTTCTATACCTCAGAGGAAACCTTCGAGAAACCCTCTAGGAACCCTTATAGTCACCGCAAGAGTCCGAGATGCATCTCGGCATCTCCTAGAATGGATCGCTGCAGGTCTGCAGGCAGGTTATCACAAGTTGCAGGTCTTGGGTGTAGGGCTTGAGGGTTTAAGGCTAAAGGCTTAAGGCTTAAGGGTTGAGGCTTTAGGGGGAGTTGCATGTTTGGGGTGAGGATCACGCTTTTGTTCTCGGAAAGGTTTTGGGCTTTTGGGGTGCAGGGAAGAGCGAGTTTAGGGGTTCAAGGTCGGTTAGGGTATGGGAGATTGTAGTCAGGGCTGTTGGGTTTAGGCTGGCGATTTAAATGAATGTTTTCGAGGATTCACGGCGAACCACCCCAGATGCGTCACACTAAAACCTAAACCCTAAACCCGAAACCCTAAACCCCTAAACCCTAAACCCTGAACCCTTCACACTACCCCCCGAAATCCTAAACCCAGCGACCCTGATCTTCAAACGACCAGAAACCGGAGATGTGCATCGAGTCCTTCGGGCCTTCAGCAAAGCTGCAGTACAAATGCGGAATGCCTGCTGCAGAGAAGGGCTCATGCGCATAGCGTCGGTTTTAGAGTTGGCAGTTCAAGGTTTAGTCAGCCCACAAGCTAAGCTGCAATCCCTAAAACTAAGGAAACCGACCCGAACTAACCCCGAAGCAGCAAACCCTAAACCCCAAACTCTACAGACTGAACCTTTAGCCCTTATCAGGGAGATCTGGGGACGGTAATATAGGGGCCTTTAAAAACTAATAATTAGAAGTTTTGAAGCCCATTCTACTATATTTACAATAAGGAACCCCCAAAATGGTAGAGGTGATTAGGCCCCTGCATTACGATGTCTATCTTGCCGGTCTGCTGCAATGCTCTTGCGGCTCTTGTTCGGCTGTGGATTGTTGTTGGCTGCCCTCGGTCAAACATTTAGTTTAGCATTTTCGGTTTACGGTCTAGGCTTTAGGGTTTAGGCTTAGGGCTTGCTCCGTGCTTGCATGCAGCTTCGCATCTGCCTGGTCATTCATGCCGGTTCCAAAAGCTCCTGCTTCGTGTTGCAAGGCTATTGCTACTTCTACTCTTCCTTTACTTCTACTCTCTTGCCTACTTCTCTCTGCTGTTTCCGCCCGTGCTGCTGCGCAGCACCATCAGCATCTGAGGACAGTTTCCGTTCCGGTACATTGACAGGCAGATTGGGCTAAGGCAGCGAGACTGTATTTCCGTGATTTGGGCAGGTAGTACTGTCGGCCTCTTGGTGATAATTGTGTTCGGACTCATTCTATGCTGATCAGAGATGCCTGGGTTTCCCGGGACCACGACAACGTTCAGCGTCGATGTAGTCGAGAGGGAAGGAAGATGTAAGACCTCCATGCTTTGCCTCAGCGTTGTCTCAGAGTCAGCGGTCGCAACTTCTCGATAAACCGTAAACTCTGAACCCTAATCCCTAAACCCTTAACCTTCCCCCGCTTTTTTAAGGTCCGGTCTGGTTTCCGAGGACCTTACCCCAACAAAAACACGGAGATGTTAATTGGAGTTCTAAAAGCGGTGCAAACAAGTCAACAGCAAAACCCTAAACCCTAAACCCGATTCCTCGGCTGAAGTGATCGATAGATGAGAGTTAAGGCAGGATCGGCCGTGACATCATTGAATCATAACCTAATGTAGGGGTCTTAAGAATTGTACTAGGGTTTGGGGGTACACCATAATATATTATTATTCTCAGGAACCCCCAAGATATGGGATAGGTAATTATTACGGCCCCTATATTAGGAGTTTGAACAGTTCGACTCGCGTAGTGGGTGGCTCTAAAAACGGTAGATTAGGGAACCGAAAGAAATATGTAGGCCAATATACTTACTAGCAGAGAATGAGATTCTCGAATCTGCCCAGGACGCCAGGTACTTCCCAAACCTCCGTATGAGCGGCTAAGGTTTTGGGTTTAAGGTTTAGGGTTTCGGGTTTCGGGCTTAAGGCATTCTACAGCCCACAACGAAACGAGCGCTTCACACGATTGCATCTTCTATCGAATATCCTTCTCCCAACTTAGGGGCCTTAGTAAACAGAATGAAGCCTGGGAGTGTAATAGCGACAGAGACCATAGGGGGATCCCAACACCCGTTTTCCAGACGCCTCATATGTCATGGTTCGGATCTTGGTCTGAAAAGTTTAGAAAGCTCGAAGAGATCAAAGAATATGGACCATGCAACCCTAAGTGTCCCAAATGCAGAACAAATCAGATACCCATCTAAAGACTGTCCCTACACCCTACCATAAGCCTTAACCTGCCATTATCCTAACCGCCTAACCCTGGGGATCCATGTACAGAGTAGGTACCGTCCATTGCCGTTTGTAGACTTTAGACCTAAAATAGGTACTTCGACGCTACCCTAAACTAAACCATAAACTTAAAGCAGTAAGCCTTAAGCTGCCACTACCGTAAACCCAAATGGAACTACTGGCAATTAAAGCAAGGACCTAAGCCGAAACTTCCCGTAAGGCCCTCAACCTGTGAACCCAGAAGCCCTAAACCCTAAACCCCTATATAGACCCCTAAACCCTAAACCCCTAAATCCCCAAGCCCCTACACCCCGTAAAGCTTTTTGGTTACAGCTCCCGCTCCCCGCTCTCCATTTTTTTTCAGGAACAGACGCGGTTGCGGTTTTCATCTCCGATCCTTCTTGATGTGGTGAGGCGATTTAGTTGTGCTTTAAAGGGCTTGAGCGCAAGAGAGAGGGCGATGGCGGCCATGTCCTGGTGCTCGTTGAATGGCAAGACAGGTTGAACTAGACCGGATGACGGGGGCCTCCTCGTCGGGCCCGGGCTGGGAGGAGGCCGGCTCCACGAATGGCGGGGGGTCGCCGTTCATGTCGGCGTCCTGACGACAAACATAACGAACCAGGCACCCCGTTCGAGGCGCAGCAGCGTGCCTCATAGTCCAGGAAGCCAGCATCCTGCCAGGTCCAGCCCGTCAAATCCCGAAAAAAGGGCGTGGCTCATGCCAGCCTCGTGGTGCGATGCCGGAGGAGCGCTCGAAGACGAGGAGCCGGGAGCCTGGCGGGGGCATCAAAACCATCAAATACATCAAACGAGTTCCCGGGGCAGGGTCTCAGTCGACGGAGCACCGGCACAGGGAGACGATGAAGCGGGGGCCTGACAGGATTTGATACATTTGACGCATTTGACGTGTTTGACCCACGGCCTGGCCATCGGAAAGAGCTCCTGTGGTCGAGGGCTCGGGAGCCTGGCGGGGGCATCAACCCCAGCAAAGACGCCAAACGAGTTCCCGAGGGAGGGCCTCAGTCGACGGAGCATCGGCACCAAAACCGGTGAAGCGGGGGCCTGACAGGATTTGATACCTTTGACGCATTTGATGCGTTTGACCCACGGCCTGGCCACCGGGAGACCCTCCTGTCGTTGAGGGCTCGGGGGCCTGGCATCGACAAAGCCCTGAAGTGCATCGAAGACTTCCGCGACAGCAGGCCTCGTCGCCCGCAGTCGGCGCAGCTTCCGGGCCGGAGGATCCGTCGGGAGATCAGCAGCCTCGGGCGGCCATCACAACCATCAAAGTCATCAAACTCCAGAGCCGGCCTCGCGGTCTGCAGTCGGCGGAGCTTCCTCGGTCGATGGATCGGGAGCCTGAGCCAAGATTTGGTCTATTTGATACATTTGAGGGGAAGACAGCCTGCTGGTCCGAAGCCGGGGGAGTTGATACACCAGGAGCCTGACAACAGGTTTGATGAGTTTGATGCGTTTGATGGAAAGGCGGAGCCGGGCCTGCTGGTCCGAAGTCGGGGAAAAGGCCGAGGTCGATCCACCTGGGGCCTGGCAGGAAGCAGTAGACCAAGCATTTCAAAGAGAACGGCAGCCAGCCTGGTCGCTCGAAGATGTGCTCGGGGACGAAGTAGCAGCCTGACATGAAGCGTGGAGTCGAAACAGGAACTGTGCGGACCACAACGCCGCACCTCGGCCAGGCGCGAGACGAGGGCTTCCTGCTCCAAGAAACGCCGCTCCTCGCCGCGAAGATGCAACAGCCTCAGAGTAGGGATGAGGCCTGGGAGGAAGCTCCGTATCTCCCGGCCCAGGTTTTCTGCAGTACCTGGTAGGCCGACGTGGCTTTCCGAGAGCCACCATTCCTGTCCGGGTGAACCAACAAGGACATCTTGCGATACGCAAGCTTCATGATGTCATTGGCGGACGCCCCCGCAGCAAAGCCGGGCTCTTCTATGACAAGGCGACAGCCGAGGCGACCTTAAGGCCGCCATGCCGGGGGCCACCGACAACTTCTAAAACTCCCACACTCCGAGGCCCCAGCGATGCAAGCCCACCCACCCCCCAACCACCCGACAAACCCCCGCCGCTACCCTTGAACAGCGAGCACGGAAAGGAAAAAAAGTTAAGTGCAGGGACGCAAGTGGGATACCTAAGGGTTAGGGACGCGCACTCATTTGCAGGGCCCAAAAGGAGCAACGTAGGAGGCCGAAAGCACTTTTCCAAAAACTCTTCGGTCGTTCGCGGCCTTGATGGCCTTCACGGCTCCAGCACCATGTCTACAAAAAATCTCGCGCTCCCGTTGCATGAAATTATCATCTACCCCATTTGGCAGTAGCGGCGATAGAGGCCTGTCATGACTCAGTGCCTTTCTCAGTCCATGCCGATATCGGCATTCGCCAGCGGCCTCGAAGCGGCGGGTATGAGACTTAAATCGTTCATCTGGAATCTGACACGTTTCTTGGGTACGGGGCTGGCGCGATGGCGGGCTCCGGATATCGTTGCTAGCCATCGCCACCCCGATGATTGCCACGACCTCCGAACACGGACGAACTGACCTCCGTTCCCTATGGCTCAGACCGTCTCGGATTAAGGCCGCAGCGTCGCTGATGCTGAAGTCGATCTCATCCCTGCATGACGTCCTTTATCAGTCTCCGCACCACCGCGTCACTGAAGGCGTTCATTGCGATGAGGATGTCCTACCGCGACACGCATCTATGAGCTCCCCTGAAGAAGAACAGTGCGACCCAGCCTTCTTCTTCCGCGACAACCTCTGCTCCGCCAGAGTTGTCGCCACCTCGCGGCGAAAGTCGGCCACCGACATGTCTATCGCCATGCTATGCCGCCCGCGCTGCTTACTCATGCTGCTACTGTTGCTGTGCCGCCTATGCCGCCGTGTGCCGTCTATTCTGCTATGTGTGCTGCCTACCGCATTCGACGAACTGCTACCTTTGAGGGGCGGGCGCGGGAAGCAAAACAAGTCCGTGCAGGGCAGAGGGACAAAGGCCTACGGGTTAGGACAGCAGGGCACTTGCAGAGCAGCTGGGGTGTCAAAAACCTACAGTGGGTTGAAGGGGTTAGGGTGCCCTGAACCAAACCAAAAAGAAAACACGGCGAAAGCACTCTAGCAAAATGTAAACTGTTACGAATTGAAAACAAAAAGGGCATCAGCGAGCAAAGCGTCGGCGAGCATCAGTGAGCATCCTAAACTCCCCACGGATCAGGTCGACGATAGCCACAGGCTCGCCGCCAATCGACACTGAACGGCCGGAGCCAGGAAAACTTGAGCCAAACCTAGGGGACGTACCCGCCGAAGTCGCGCTCTCGCCACAGTTTGGTGTGAAACGTCCCGGCAAAGCCGTTTTGGCCATGCGCGGGCCTTCTCGGGGCTGGCTGCGTCGCTTTTGGCCGGCGGGCCGGGAACATGCGCTCAACACAGGCGGGGCCTGCGTTGAAAATCGGGGCCGCGGCTGTTGCGTGACTCCGGCGATTCTGTGTGGCTGTGTTCGACCCATCCTCTAAACCCTCCCCGGGGCTGGCTGGCACCGATTTTGACAGGGCAACCGCGAATCGGCCGGAATCGTGCTCAAACTCTAGGCGGGGCACACTGGGAAATCGGGCTCTCGGCGGTGCGTGGTCGGGTCGCAAAAACGGGCGGCCGCCGGGGCCGGATGCGTCTGCCCCGCCTCCTCTTCGGCCCGGCTGGGGCAGACCCATCGGAAGGATTGTGGCAGGATCCGCTCCTGTGCGGGACAGTGTCGCTATGCTGGGGTTTGGCGGTTGCACGACTCGCGCCTGCCAGGAGACGGAGTAGCTGTACTCCTGCGAGCCAGCGTGCTTCTTTCTCTTCTTGTGTTGCGGGTGAGGGACGGCCTATTGCTCCGAGGTCATGTACGACACCTGCGCGGCTTCGAGCTTCATCTTAGGCGACTTGGGCTATTTCGGAGTGCCTCTTCCGTGTCGTGCCAGCTCAGGAAGGGCATGCCGAAGCCTGCTGAGGAGTTCGTAGCCGGGAGTCACTTCTGAAGGAGTGTCAATTGGCAAACTCCAGCTGAGAGCTCGGCTGGAGAGGTGAGCGAACCAAGGAATGCCCGGCACCAAACTGTGAGCCAATGTCGCTGCCATTGCACTTTATCTGTGAGAGCGCACTCGCACTCAGTAGCGTGGAACAGCAGCCCAATTCGTGCTCAAAAACATCAACAAACCCAATTTTTCCCTTGACTCGCCCTTGCTGTCCCGTCCTCATCAGTACTAGCTATCACATTGGCCGCGCTGTCCACTCCATCTCCTTCGTTCCGCAGTGTCTGTTGTAGGTTGGTATACTGGAAGGGAGTGAATCAACGCAAACGCGACGCAAGCTTGGGAATACATTCTTGCAGCCGAGTCGCGACCAAAGCTATTCCTTGGATGGGTTGTACGTTGGTGTGCTGGAAGGGAGTGAAGCAATACCAAAGCCTCAGCCTTCTTCGTCTTCTTCTACACTCGTGTAGAAGCCAGACGTCCTGGCTAGCGTTAGACTGGGCACGAGTGAGAAAGACATAGGAAAGCTTAGGCCGGGACAGGGACTCCTCCTCCTCATCGGGGCCTTGCGTGGCTTGGGTGAGCTGCAACTTGCAATCCGAGGCACTGGACTTGGGCCATCGACGGCGGCAGCCTTATCAGGGTGATGCCTTGCTGCAGGGTCGAGACTCGCTCGTTGCCTTGACCGGAACACCACTTATAGTCTGGATGGCCCCCGCGGCCACCGTGCCCACACGGGTATTCCCATGCACCTTGATCGGGTTGTCGGTGTCGCAGACAGTGACTGGGCTTGAAAGAGAGTTGGTGCGCCTCTCCCTCCTGCATCTCACCGTCGACAAAGGAGATCTGGACAGTCTTCCAGGGCCGGCCCGAAGCCATCCGTGCGAAACAGAATCACCAGTTGGGGCTCAGCCTCGGAGCTGCAGATCTGACCTTCGCCCGACAAAAAAACGATTAAGATGGCATGTCTGACTGCAGTGTAGCGCCACTTGTCATAACCTAGAGGCCGTGCATCGTGGATGTTACGGCTTTTATGGATGAGCTTCGTGATTGAATCCAAGCGAGGTCTTCAGAGCTGAGACGCGGCTACGGCGGAACGCAGCACTGGTCCTTCTCAAACAGACTCTGCCCTCACCAGTCTAGAACTAGTCTTATCCCTCTCCCCACTGGTGCTCACACACCCATCCGTTCACTGTGGTTTCAGCAAGATTTTTGGGGACTTGGACTAACGGTTGCTAGATCGGGCATGCGTAAGGCAGAGCTTTCTGACATGAGGCCGCCAATTTTGGGTCGGTTAACGCCGCCCGCACTTTGCGCATTCCACGAAGTATGGTCTCATCTCGCTTTGCTGCTCAGGTGTCGCGACCTCTTGTCCTTTTCTATTGTGTAGACGTTGTTCCATGAAGGCGCTGAAAGAGCTTGGTTGTTCATCAGCTCCTCTCTCCAGCTTGCTCATGGTTGCATCCTCGTTGGGAGATGCTCTGGTCCTGTCTTGCCGGTAGCCGGTGGCTTCTTTTCCTTTCTCTCCTTTTTTGTTGTTCCGGACGTTCGGAGCTTCAGGGCTTGGCTCCAGTAAACCCTCAACCCCAAACCCCTAAACCCCTGAACCCCAAAGCCTAAACCCCTAAACCCTAAAAGAGCTCCATGCCTCCAAGACACTCTGCGACTAGCATCCTGCAGTTTCCGTGCACCCTAGGAGCCTAAACAGACCTCTCTTGAAGAAGGAAATAATAAGAGGCCCTAAAAAGGCAGGTTGCTCAGGGTTTAGGATTTGTATAAGGACATAATGATATTGAACAACATTGGAAAGGTAAACTATTCAGGGTTCCTTGCAGTTTTCTTTTAAGGGCCCGTTTCTGTTCCAGATGGAGGAGATTCCCAGCTGACGACATCTCTCCCTATGTCGCTCTGTGCCCCTGGATGCATAAGTGTACTAACTAACTAACTAACTAACTAACTAACTAACTAACTAACTAACTAACTAACTACTAACTAACTAACTAACTAACTAACTAACTAACTAACTAACTAACTAACTAGTTAACTAAGATATCCTATGGCCCGACTGCTACCATTTCTGCAGCATCTCTTTTATTTCGTCCGACAGGCAGGCATGGCACTGGAATTTGGTTTCGGGTTTGGGCTGAGCTGCAGCGTAGTGCTTCTGTGAGGTGTTGCGAGTGTTGCGAGGTACCGCTGCTAGCCAAATAGCCAACACAAAACCGCGATCTAAGCACTATAGCGACCAACCCTAAATCCTATACCCTATACCCTAAACCCTAAACCCAACCCTATAACGACACTATATGCCTCGAGCCCTGAATGGAAATCCTTGTCGGGGGGCTCCCGGGATCCCTTGGGCACTGTGGATCTCATTGTTTAGGGTCCGTATGCATCCGCTATTCGGTTCGTGACTTCGAACTGCTGAGCCTTAAACCCTAAACCCTAAACCCTAAGCCCTTAACCCTGAACCCTAAACCCTAAGCCCTAAACCCTGAACCCTAAATCCTACGCCCTTAACCCTGAACCCTAAATCTTGAAACCCGACAATTGCAGGAGCGACTCAGACCGACTGTGAGAGTGGAGGCGACCTGTCTGTGGGGTTTTTGTAAGATCCCTTTTGGGGTACCCTAAATATAATAGGTGCCGAATTATAATAAGGACCCAAAAAGGGACCATAATTTTGACAACCACCCAAATACCTTTAAAGGGACGCCATGATAAGATACCTGAAAGCCCTGTAAAGGACACTCTAGGACGCCCTACTGAAACCCCGAGCCAGACACCTAAACCCTAGACCCTAAACCCCAATCTAAGGTTGAACCCATGGGCCCCTAACATGGGCCCTTAGGGGATTCTAGGGTCCCTTACGGGTATATATAGGGTATATAGTAGGTATATTAGGGTCCCAGGGTTAAGGGCCCATACTAGGGGCCCATGGGTTCTACTTTAGACCCTAAACCCTAAGCCCTAAACCCTAGACCCTAAACCCTAAACCCTAGACCCTAAACCCTAAACCCTAGACCCTAAACCCTAAACCCAGACACCTCGAACCGTGGAAGAGGCTTCAGGCCTCCAGCGTGGGGGCAGGGGCACGCGCGGATGCCCGATCTCCAAAAAGAGCTGACCAAACCTTAGGGTGGAGGGTGTTCGAGGGTTTAGGGTTTAGGGTTTAAAGGTTTAGGGGTTTAGGGGTCTAGGGGTTTAGGGGTTTAGGGTTGAAGGGTTTAGGGTTATGAGCTCGCTTAGATCTTGCCTTGGTTTGGTTCCAGTGCAGGGGTTGAGGCTGCGGAGCGTTGCAGTGAAGAGGTCCAGCATCCCATGATTTAACATTAGGACCCCAAAAAAGCACATAAGCAAAAATTAGGATAGGGATATCCCACATAAATCCCCTTATTATGAAGCCCAAGAAGGTAGGGATATCCCGATAGAATAACTATGCTTATGTCCTTTTTGGGTTTCTAAACATGACGGTGGCTGCTCTGTCCAGCGATGCTTTAAGCTGCAGAGCTGACAGTCGAGGGCAGGGTTGTTTTTGCGGACCTCTCGGGTCAACATTTTCGGCTGAAAGATTTAGAGATTCGGGTTTGGGGCAGTTTTGGGTGTAGAATTTTATATAAACTTTTGTATGTCGAATAGCCTGTGAAGGGCTCCGCTTACCCTGGCCAGTCCAATCTTCATATCTCCCTAAGCTTGAAACCCCCAAAACTCTGAAACCATTTACTGAAGCCCTAAATTGAAGCTCTGCCTAACTCCAAGCCGCTGGGAGCCTGAGGAAGCAAGGGGCCTGCTTTTGACATGCCTACATAGGGATCTCTTAACTTGTTTTGAAGGGGGGGCACCTTATTACGGGTTAAGGGTTTCGGGCTTAGGGATAATGAGGATCCCACTACTTAGGGCTCTATATTGGAACGCAAGAACCTCATGTTTCTTAAGGACCTCTAAGAGGGCATCCAGTTGAGACCCCTACATTGCTGCAGTTGCCGCGGTGCTTGGAAGCGGTGTAGATCAAGCTAGAGTTAGAGGCTACAACTGGGTAGTTGTCAAAATTATGGTCCCTTTTGGGGTACCCTAAATAATAGGTGCCGTATTATAATAAGGACCCCCACAAGGGACCATAATTTTGACAACCACCCAACTGAAGCTATGGATCCGGGAGATGACCTCCGCCAAGACACCCTGCCGACGCCAGAAAGACCAGCGCCAAGCCTGAGTTGGTGCTCTTAGCCGGGCAGGGGGCTCGGGAAGTCGGGTTGAGGGTTTAGGGTTTAAGGTTTAGGGTCTAGGGTTTAGGGTTTAGGGTTTAGGGTCCCGGGTTTAGGGTTTAGGGTTTCAGTTCAATGCCGACCATCCATGTCGTAGCTACGCATGACCCGTGTTCAGGTTCGCTATTACACCCTGAACCCTGAACTGTAGCTGCAGCTGAGCTTCTTAGCCCCCGACCCCCGAATCCATCAACCCAAGCGAGTTGGCCATTTTTGAACGACACAGGTATCGTTCATGCAAACAGTAGGAAACAGAGCAGACGCAGTACGTACTGAGCAGACAGTCATGTGGAAGAGCATAGCATCATGTCCAGGCAAGCACACATCATCACACATCACACCTGAGTCCAAGGACAGGCAAGCTGTGACTTGAGGGCTCTACATTGAGGCAATGATTGACATACTTGCTAACCCTGATCAACGAACAGCACCCACACCCAGTGCCTCAAAACCCCCAGACAACACTCTGGAAGAACGAACCCCAAAAAATCAAAACACCCAACTAAACCAAACCCCAAACCCATTATCCGAACCCCTCGCCCCCCCCCCCCCCCCCCNNCGCCCCCCCCCCCCCCTCTCGGCATGCTTCCGTGGTGCCAGGGACGAGCCTCCCTGGTGGAGCCCAAGGGGGCCGTGATAGCCCTCAGACTGACCGAAGACTTCAAGGTTTAAGGGCTCAGGGCCTAAGATTCTAAGGTTTTCTGAATTTAGGGTTTAGGCTTTAAGGCTGAATAAGAACAAGCAGAGTTTGAGGGCTTCGGGTTTAGGCTATTAGGAAGACAGTGGATAAGAATGAGACATAGGAGCAACAATAACAAACTTGCTGTTTGAAGCCGTGCGGTCTCTGGATTGGGATTCTACAGCCTCTGCGGTTAAAGGGTTCGGGGTGTCAGGCTCAGGGATTCGGTGGGTTTAGGGGATTCGGGGATGAAAGGTCTAGGTGTTTCGGCTGTAAGGTTTCTGGTTAGCCCCAAACCCTTAACCCAAACGCGCCGACCCTTTCGAAAGGGAGAACCGAAAACTAAATCCTAAATCCCTAAACTCTAAACCTCTACCGCAATTCCTCATCCCCCAAACCCCTAATCCAAACCCCGAGTTTCATGAGGCGCCAAGAAACAGATTGTCGTTCCACCGGTGGAATGTCGAAGGTTTAGGGTCTAGGGTTTCAGGTTTACGGCTTTCTGCTTTGAGCTCCTTCACTATATGACGCCAGAAAGTGTACTGTTTAGGGGTTGGGGCTTTTGGCTTGTGGTTTTAGGGTTCAGGGCTTCCAGTTTAGGGTACAGCTGCAGTGCGGAGCCTCACAGCACAAGTTACCCTAAACCCAAAGCCCTAAACCCCTAAACCCTAAACCTTAAACCCCTAAACCCTAAACCAAGGTGTAGATTCGAACCTCCTAAATCACTCTCCAATCCATGGATCGATGCGACCTGCGACTTCGGCCCCGACAAGGTCTATGTAATGTAGGGGCATTAATAATTAGAATAGGGTTTTGGGGTCCCTTATAGTACAATTATAACAAGGAGCCCTCAACATAATGTAGGTCATCATTGCGGCCCCTATAGTAGCCGTAAGTTTTACCAGGAAGCAACTTGGTGTGGTGCGACTGTGCGAACAAGTTACAGCCCCCACTGAGGAACGCCAAAGCCTAGCAAACAGTGGCAAGCATCGTAGGAAAGCAAGCCGTGCCCAAATTTGCGCAGGACATCTCAACTCATGCCTGCAGAACAACTAACATGGCTCTGCCGCAGTTCTAACTGGACTCCAAGTGGCGAAAGCAAGCGTCGCGGCATTTCTCGTGGGCCGAGGGATGCGGTCCACTTGAGGTGTCTTCCGTACGCTGCATCTCTGAGCAGCACTACTACAGCCAGCCCAACCCCGAAGCCATACATCCCAAGGCCTACAGCTTGGGGTTGAGGAAATCCAAACCCTCAACCCTGACGTCGCAAGGTGAGATGGAAGTCCATCTACTTTCAAGCCGATGCCACACGATCGAGCTGAGTAGAATATACAAACAACATCCCATATGCTAGTCTATTAGTACGTGCTAGGTTTTGATGCCACCATGGGATGGATGCGCGATGTGGTATGGTTCGTGGCTGCAAGCGATTCAGCGGCTCAAACCCATCGACCTGTACACTCTAAACTCAAGATGCATCGGTCGATAGGAGTCTAAAGTTGGAGATTCGATCAACAACAATGCGTGGATTTCTATAAGTTGGGGGCTTCAGATTTTGTTGCACCCTCGGTATAAGCCTAAATTTTAAGTTGCAGGATCCGCTTCGCACGGACGCCAGAAGAGAACACCGGATTTTGAGGACCACTACTAAGGCTAGCGTTCTTAGTTTTTAGCGGGGTGAGATAGCTATATTCCTGAGACCAGCAGTAAACCCTAAAATTTCGAAACCGGAAGGACGACGGCGCTTAACCCTAAACCCAAAAGCAGCAACCACACACAACAAAACCAACGCTTCCCGCGATCCAACAGGGCTTCCCGAGTTGGGTTTAAAGTGCTTCGGATCGAGGATTTGGGGTTTAGGGTTTTGGCCTTAAGGGTTTAGGCTGTAGGGTTTGGGGTTTAGGATCCAGAAACTTCGTTACACGCTGCTGAAGGTTTCCTGAGCTGCATGCCTCTATGGGGGCATGTTGAAGAAGAGGCATATGCCCCAAAGTATCGGGGCATCCTGTATACGGACTAGGATCATGTATACTCTTGCTTCATCTCAATATATCCTAGGAAATCACCTCCCAACAACATACACTGGGGATCCCAATATCATGGCCCTGGAAGAAAAAGCGTGACATGTTTTAGCCGGGGTCTGTATTCCATGTTAGAATATACCCTGGGCTTTTCAACTACTGGAAACCTTGAACCCAAAACGCTGATACCCGACAAGCCTAAACCCTTCCCCTTTCTCTCCTTATGGATCTGCTTCGACGCGGGTCTGAGTGTGAGACTCGGGATTTAGCAATCGAACGGATGACGCATCAAGAAACGGGCGCTCTGAAAGTTTTTTTGCTTTGGGCACGGTTTAGGGTTTAGGGTTTAGGGGGGATGTCTGGGTTGGGGGATGTCGGGGTTTAGGCTTCAGGGAACGTTTGCACGGAGCCCGTTCTTTGATAAGCCTCAGTGTGGCGCCAAGCTTGGTCGACTTGCCGCATCTGGTGCTTGAGTCTTGCAGATCACCTGAGGGCTCTGTGAATAGTTACACGACCTCTGAAGCGTCTTACAAACGACTTGTTACAGATTGCGAATTCTTGCATACCTGCACTTGCCTCCCTTGTGTACCAGCGCGTACGTCCTCCCAATAACTTTCGGCATTTGCCAGTTAGTACAGCGGCCCACAAAGTGGTCAAGTCGGCCAAGCTCGGCCAAACACTGAGAAAGTGAAACTTAAGCTGAGCACATGCCACTGGAGCATGGGTTCAAGTTGCTTGGGTAAGCGTCGAGGGTTGCACTAAGCCTCTGAATCCACAGAGTTGTTCCAAGCAGCGATTAGCTTGCACGATACGCCTGGGCTGAGGACAAGATCACACAGCCCCTCCAAATAATACTCTGTACGGTCTGATAGCAAGCTGCACTCTTTTCGATTTGACGCATAATAGGGTGTATGGTGATATATGGGGATTGAAAAGTCGTTCAGGCGGGTATAGGGGCTTATGGTTATTGGAGTTACAAGTGCGGTCTCGGGTTTAGAAGGGACTTAAACAAGTGTTGTGGACGTAGGGTTGAGGATGTAGCTTTCAGGGTGCTGGGGTCTACTACTATGCTGAATACCCCTGAGCTGCACTCACTGCTGTAGCCTGAGACTGAGAAGACGTGCGGAGTGGGCAGTACCAGGGTAACACAGCCACACCCCTGGCTGCCAAAGAGCTGTTTCGGTAATGGTGTGCAGTTTAGAGGCCTTTAGTAATCAATGGCAAAGGATCCTTGTGAATGCTCCTTTTTGGATTCCTTGGCCGCTCTTCATGGGTTCTATATTCAAGGGGCCTTAGTAAGTAGAATGGTGTCCTTTCAGGCTTGTATCAGCAGCTTTTGGGTTTTCATAAGCTTTTACAATTTTTATGGAGTGCATTAAGAACCAAAACACGGTTGAGTTCCTTCAAGAACTTGGATTTTGAAGCCTTGAATAGTGAGCAACTAATGGCATCTTCAAGAACTTTGATTTTGAAGCCTTGATAAGCCTTGCATAGTGGGCAACAAGTAGTATTCCTTAGGCTGTCACTGGAACACTACCCTCAATTCCATGTAGTCTTCGAGGCAACAATATAACAAGGGTTCTCTAGCAGGGGCATGAGGCCTCTGGGCTGACAGGGGTGGGTTCACCCTAAACCCCAATACAACCAACAAGCCTAAACCCTAAATCCTGACCCTAAACCCAAGCCCCAAACCGAAACAACAAGCCAACCAATAAACCCAGACCCTAACCCCTACTGCAAAACTCGCATAGGGTTTTGGGGTATCTTAAGTATAGCCTTAGCTTTACAGAATGAGGCAACCCAAAGGAACAGTGTAGCTAAATGGTCCTACCCATAAACTCAACCGCATCTCATGGGCCAGGCTTCGGGTGCTTTGGGCTTCGGGGTTGCGGGCTATTCTATGCTGGTCTATTGTAGGGGCCTCAATAATGTACAATTAGAATAAGGAATCCCCCCAAAATAATACAGGCAACTCGTGAGGCCCCTATACTAGTGTGAGGGTTTAGGGTTTAGGGGGCTGTTCTAGGGTTGCGGGGTCAGGGTGTGGAGTGGGTCAGGGCTTCCGGGCTTGCTGTCTTGACGTGAAGACCAACTCTGAATCCCTGCAATTCAGGCAATCCGTATGATACTGTTTACGCCACAGTCAAAACCGATGACCAAATTGCCAAGAATCATTCATGTCGTAGTCGTGGTTAATGAGTGTGCTCAGTAGAAAGGACACAGCAGGCTGACATCGACAAACTTTTGGTGCGTAGGTTTCTTTGCCGAGGCAGCACCGTGGTGGAGGAGGGGAGGAGGAGGAGGCCGAGGTGGAGCAATAGCCTATAGCAGTAGTCGTGGTAAGTCAGGAGTGGTGGGAGCGGTAGTAGAACAGTCGTTGTCATCGTCGTCGTCAGCAAAAGCATTTAACCTGCAAAGCCAGATAGAGTGTGCCCAATCTCGGTCCGATGCAGATGCGGCTAATGGCGACGGCAATGAAGAGGGAAGCGCCAAACCTTGCCTTCGGAAAAATCTCGCAGCTTTGAGAGGTCCGTTGACAGTTTGGGGTGGCTGAACACCGAAAATCTACCACACAGAAGACATGAACACTTTCGAGGTGCTAGATGGTGCAACATCAAGATCGAGATAGTTCTCTTGATAGCAACAGCCTTCTGACACACACACAGTGATACGCGGCCATAACTTCTCGTTGACGCTGATTCTGACTGTTAAAACTTCACCATAAATGCCACTCTCATGCGGATGAGTCGTATCAGAATGCTTTTTGTCCCGGCGCTCGTCAGTGTTTGCGTTTGCGCAAGCGCAACATCGCTCACGCTGCGTTCTGGGAGATCAAGGCGGTAAACACGCGGCCAAGCCGCCTTACGGCTCGCCTGCCTCTACCTCCCGTTCAAATGATGAACGCCACGGCAAAGTCGATTGAAAGGCATCGGGCCCCTAAACCCCAACATCCTAAACCATTTGGCGCTACCAACAAGGACAACGACGACTCTTTGTGGTGCTCCTGCTCGTCTCTTCTCTTGCTCTGTCTGCTACCACTATCACTACTTACTACTACTACTACTACCACCACCACCACCACCACAACGACTACTACTACTGCTACTCCTACTACAACAACAACAACAACAACTACTACTACTACTACTACTACTACTACGTGCTCCTGCTCCTACTCCTCCTCAGGCCTCTTCGGTCTGCCGATGAAACTCATGCTGTCTGACACCGAAGTAGACTCTGGGGTGCAACGGATTCCTGAGCCGTTGAGCCATACCGTTTAGGGGCTCAGGGGTACGGGATATTAAGCTTCGAGGGCTTCAGGGGCTCTTGGCTTGCGGAATGTTACGGAAGTCGGCTGTGCGAACTTATGGCCTTCAGGGTACGACGCCATGGCCTGCGAGGTTTGGCCCCAGACTTTGGGTTACTCCAAAGTTAGGGCAAGGAGTGGGTGAAACATGAAGAAATCTTCGAAGAGGAAGTCGCTTCTCCTACCAGAAAGCAGCACCGACAGAGCAAGGCATGGCATGCAGCTGAAGAGACCCCTTATCGAAAGCCCGGAAGTTCAAAGTACGACGCAGTTGCACCCATGACCTGTCTACCTCGTCCAGGAACCGCCTTAGAGGCCTTCCACCCCGCAGGGTAAATAAGTAAGGTTTAGGGTTTAGGGTTTAGGGTTTAGGGCTTAGGGTTTAGGGTTTAGGGTTTAGGGTTTAGGGTTTAGGGTTTAGGGTTTAGGGTTCGGGAGTAGCGCACAGGTGCTTCATGGCACCGGTTGACGGTCGACTGGTGTTCACAGCTCTGCATCGAAACCAAAACGAATCACACGACCTTTCTCTTGCAACTTCCTCCCTCGAAGGTAGCCAGAAAAGCGTTTGTCCGTGAATGTGCGCAATCGCTAAGAATCACTGTGACCTGGAGCAGTCAGGGCACACTACTGTACTTCGGCATTATCCTGCCTGAACCGTCTGCGTCGCTCGGCTCGGAGTTCGGCGTTGCGGTTTCAAGATGCAGGTTCTTCAACATGCATGGGTTTAGGGTATAGGGTTTAGGGTTTAGGGTTTAGGGTTTAGGGTGTAGCATAATGCAGCGCATAAGCTGGTTCTCGACTACGCGACAAAGGACTGCAATGACCATAGGAGGGAGTCCACTTCCCGTTTGGGGTTTAGGGTTTAGGGTTTAGGGTTTAGGGTCAAGTCCTAATAGAAAAACGCAGTTGACACTTTAGGCTTTCTGGGTTTAGGAGCACGAGGTTTGCAACATGCCATACGAGTTGTTCGAGCAACTGTTGCTTGAAGCGTACTTATAGCAACATAGCAAGCTTTATGATGGCTGCACACAGTGCCCAAGCTGTGATCAGAACCTAGAACCGAAAACGATAGACACCCGAGACCATAAACCCTGAACCCTAAACCCATTATGACGATTACCATTACCATTATTATTACTGTTCTGACTTGCATCATTGTCATCATTAGCTATATGCTTTATTGCTTATACGGATACCCAATGTCCAATTCCCTGCCTGCTCCAAGTACGTCAATGAAGGGACGCCAACATGGCAAGTGCAGATCGAAATTGGGGTGTGGTTGTCGCAGGAGGCCAAAGCGGACAAACCCAAAGACAACAAGAGCAACAAGATCCAGCAGAACAGTGGGCAACAGGTGATTCACAAAAATATAGGGGCCTTAATAGTTAGAATAGGGCTTCGGGGTCACAATAAGGAACCCCCAAAATAGTATATGTAATTATTCAGGCCCCTTTATTACTTCCAAACAAAGCAGTGCGAAACAACCTTAAAAGGTGACCGTGCAATCGAATTGCGCGGGAGATGTCGTGGCTCGGCTACCAAACTACTAGAACCAGCCCTACAATGGTTTAGGGTTTAGGGTTTAAGGTTTAGGGCCCTACAATGCTCCTAGTCGAGAGTGTTTATGGTATGGGGGGTTGAATCTAGGGAGTCTAGAGTTACTGCTACTTCCAACCCCAGCAACGCCCTCATCACCTTAGTGAGTATCTACCTATGAGCTGCGGAAAGCCTGCTTCATCCATCGAAGTGTCATGCAAAGGACTGAATAGCAAGAAGAGTTGTCTTCCGGGCTCCTCAGAAGAGCTAATATACTGTACCCCAAAACCCTAAACCCTAAACCCCGTTCTAAGTTATCAAGGCACCTTCTTTGGCCCCCTTCTGGGTCGGCCCAAGCTACTCAAGTGCTGTGGGTTTGGGGTCTAAGGCTTCGGGTTGAGGGTTTTGAGGTTTAAGTTTGAGACTCTAAACCCTACCCTAAACCCTAAACCCTAAACCCTAAACCCTAAACCCTAAACTCTAAACTCTAAACTCTAAGGTCCAGGCTTCTCGGTTCGGGCTAGGGCCTTGAGGATTAGAGTTTAGGGTTTAGGGTGTAGGGTTTCGGGTTTAGGGTTTAGGGGTCCAGGGTTCAGGGTTGAGGGTTGGTTCTCTGGTCATGGATAGGCAGAGAGGCATTATGATAAGCAAGCGTTGTGATGATATCCAGAGGCAGCCATATCAATGGCAACAACGCGGATAAATGTAGGAGAAACATGACAGTGCAACGAAATGCTCACAACGAAAAACGACACAAACATGACATCAACCTTCAACAAAAAGCACACACCAGAAATGACACCACTAATCTCAACATTGGCGAGTCATCTGCATTACAAAAACCAGAACTTTGGGGGTCAAGCTGGTGGCTCATGGGTTCCTAAACCCTAAACCCTA
>CAJNDV010015302.1:46997-72435 GCA_905221635.1 Symbiodinium sp. CCMP2456 | reverse complement strand
TAGGGCTTAGGGTTTAGGGATTTCGAACATTTGTTTGGGGTGTGTAAAGGCTTCTAATCGACCAAGATTTGGGAAGTTGTTCGTGTTTCGGTTGGCCATTGACGGTTGTTGTTTTCTGTGATACTATAGAGGGGTATGGTCGACAGGTATTGGAATTGTAACCGTTAAATCCTAAACCCTAAACCCTGAATCAGTGTTTGGGCGTAGAGCTGGGCTTTGGAGTACCATACTCTAATACTTTTGTTAGGGACCTGTTCCTTACAGGAGCCATTATGAAATACAAGTCTATACTAAACCCTAAACCCTAAAGCCTAAACCCTAAACCCTTTTTTCTCCATGGTTACTTCAAAGCCCAGAGAGAGGGTTTGAGGATCAGAGTTTCAGGCTCCAGTGCTGGGCACGGGGTTTTGAGTGCAGAGGACTCCGGGGTTCAGGGCTTTATGGCTTTAGGGTTTTAGGGTTTTAGGGTTTTAGGGCTTTAGGGTTTAAGGCTTTAGGGTTTTAAGGATTTAGGGCTTTAGGGCTTTAGGGTTTTAGGGTTTTAGGGTTTTGGCCTGCTTTTGGGGTTTGTGTTGCGGGTTTGGGACGGCAGGGCTTCCTGTGCGCATGGTGTGCAGTTTAGGGTTTAGGGTTTAGGGTTTAGGTAAGCTCTTCAGGAAGTAGGGGTTTAGGGTTTAGGGTTTAGGATGTAGGGGTTTATGAATAAGGAGTTTAGGGTCTCGGGTTTAGGGGAATTTAGGGTTCAGGGTCTCCCAAAAGGTCCTAAGTACATATATGGTAGACTGGGGTTTCTATATCAGGAATGCCGATTGTGGGGAAGTATCCCCCGTAACAATACCAGGACCCTTTGTTTCCGGGCTCTGTAGATTTGCAGTGTCGTTTCGTTTAACATGGCTGATAGTTGTAGGGCGTAGTACTCCTGCATGCGACCGTAGAGAGTCGGGTCCGGGATTGGGTGCAGAGGGTGTCTAGGCCCTAGGCTTCAGGGATTTTGTCGGTTTCGAGTTCGCCATTAGACAAAAATCATGTATTTCTTGAGGTGCCGTCGGTTTGTCTATCTCCGAACATATTGCGGAATGTACTGAACATACCTCAGAAGCTTAAAACTCCAAACTCCCCATGTTGAACGCTTCGCCTAGGTGCACCAGCAGAGGTGATAATACATCAGCAGCAATGCAACAGTCAGGCTTGACACGACCAGCGAACATGAAATGAATCGACGGCTCCTAAACCCTAAACCCTAAACCCTCTGTAATCTTCAAAATCTCGTAAAATCTAAACTTGACCGAAACCATTCTTGCAGCCCAGAAGCTTACATGCTCAAATCAGGGGCTCCTTGTCATGAACTTCTAATATAGGGGCCTGAATAATTACCTATAATATTTTGGGTGTTCCTATACTATAATTATAGTATACTGAGCTTATCATATAGGGGCCTTAATAACTACCTATAATATTTTGGGTGTTCCTTACTATAATTATAGTATACTGGGCCCCCAAACCCTACTGTAATTATTAAGGCCCCTACATTGCGCCAGTCGGCTTCTTATTGGGGCCACGAGCTATCGGAACCCAAGCTGTGGGCTGTGACAGGCCTGCAAGATTCTCCACCATTGGGCTGGGCACCTGCCTCGAACGTTGTTTTTTTCTTATAGGGGCCTTAATAAATAGAATAGGGTTTGGGTATGTTATACCATAATTGGAAGAAGGAGCCCCCCCCAAAAAACCCTATTCTAATCATTAAGGCCCCTACATTAGGTTGATCAGCGGGTTGGGAGGTTTGGGGCAGTAGGGTCCAATTTTATACGTGTTTAGCACGTCCTTCGTTTCTTACTGGGTCCTTTCTCTCGTGCACCTACTCCTCCAAACAGTGCATATGATTGTCCAGGGGGGTTAGGGGTTTAGGGTTGAGGGTTTAGGGTTTAGGTTTTAGGGCATACTGCCAAGCTCGGGTTTTTCATTTTGTGTTGGCCTCTTGGAGTGACATGGGTAGTTACAAGTGGGATGGCTATGAGTAGGATGGCTATGTCATGACCCATGTTTTTTGTTTTTTGGTTGGGGCCTTTACAACCCCACTTATGGCCACTCACGAACCTCCAAGTACCCTGATGCTCCATGCTCCTGCATAGTATTTACTTCGGCCTTACATATATGAACCCCTTTAAGGCATAAGTATACAATGTGTATATATTATATGTACCTACATCTTTCTATCTATCAATCTATCTATCTACCTATCTGTCGACCTAGCCAACTAGCTAACTATATATTAATCTATCTCTCTCTCTATCTACCTATCTACAGTATCTATCTGTCTGTCTATACCCTAAACCCTAAACCCTAAACCCTAAACCCCAAGTCTGTCTATCTATCTATCTATCTATCTATCTATCTATCTATCAGTGTTTGTCGGCTCGCAGGGCTGACCTGGAGCCTCAGAAGCCTACGCTTTTTGGGGGTTTTGGGCTTTAGGGTTTGGGGTTTAGGATTTAGGGTCTATAGGGTTTGGGGTTTAGGATTTAGGGTTTAGGGTCTATAGGGTTTGGGGTTTAGGGTTTAGCATTTAGGGTCTATAAGGTTTGGGGTCTAGGGTTTAGGATTTATATAGGGTCTATAGGGTTTGGGGTTTAGGATTTAGGATTTAGGGTCTATAGGGGTTGGGGTCTAGGGGGTAGGATTTGGGGTTTTGGGGTTAAGAAAATAGATTTATTTGCAACTCGTATCGCGTAACTGCCAGGATGCAGGGTTTTGGGATGAGCTTGTCCACTGAGGGTTCCTGTGAGGTTCCCTACATCTGGTTCCTGCCGGGATGTTTAGCAATTTGGGCTGTTAGGGTTTCATAGTCTCTGGAACCCCTAAGCCGTAAGCGGCTGCCAGGCACTTGAGGCCCAACTCCATGCAGGAGGACGAGGCCAAGAGAGTCAAGGACCAAGCTTATCGAAGCTCTGTAAGTCTATAAGGTTGAGGGTTTCAAGGTCTAGGGTTGAGAATAGGGTTTAGGTCTTAGGTTTTGGGTTTCAAGGTCTAGGGTTGAGAATAGGGTTTAGGTCTTAGGTTTTGGGTTTCAAGGTTTAGGGTTGAGAATAGAGTTTAGGTCTTAGGTTTTACTGCTTAGGGTTTATAGGGCTTTTAGGTTTAGGGTTGATCTCGGGCGTGGAATTTGGATTTTTGGGTTGATAGGGCTCCCGGCCTCTACCCGCCAGCCTTGGACTCTAGGGTGTAGGGTTTAGTGTTTAGGGTCAGGGTTTAGGGTTTAGGGTTTAGGGTTAGGGTTTAGGGTTTAGGGTTTAGGGTACTCGATCTGAGAGCGGGGCCCTGATTTTGAACCCCTTTTCTAGAATGCTTCGTCTAATACGCTACTTTAGAAGCCTGAAGAATTCATGATGGTGTCCCCTTATCTGTCCCCTTACAGTCCCTGTATCGCTGTAGTATATAACACATCCCAAAATCTTGTTCGAGTTCGTTGAAGCCCCAATATCACCATATCAGCTTACTCCACCCCCAATGTCTTAAACCTTGAACCCTAAACCCTAAACCCTTTAAACCCTGAACCCCGAACCCTGCACCCTGAACCCTAAACCCTTAAACCCTGAACCCAAAAGTTCATCCCTAAAGCCTCACCCCTAAACCTCAGTTCAGGGTCTAGGAGTCCAAATAACTTTAAGGTTTCGGATTCCGGGCCTAAGTTTAAGGTTGTCGCGTGCTTCTTTCGGGCCTAGGGACCCAAGAAAGATGAATCGCAAAAAGCACCCAAGGCGCCCTAAACCCAAAACCCAAAGCCAAAAGCAAAACAGGTGCTGTTCGCAAGACGCTCCCGAACCCCCAGGCCCTAAACATCCCCCTGAAGGCTCGAACGGGGTTTGTTAGGGCCTACATTATTAGATACTTACTATTATACTAGTTTGGAGGTGTTCCTTGTTATGATCTTTGTTTTCTCTCCCCCAAACCCTAAACCCTAAACCCTATAACATACCCCTAAAATCCTGCGTTTCACCACCAAGGCCACTAGATTAAACAACGTGAGGGCTTTCGGGGTTAGCGGAGGGCTGAGCAGGTAATTAGTGGTTTCGGGGTGCGCGAATCGTTGCAGGAGGGCATCGTGAAACTCCGGGACTCCGTCATAAGGCAGCTTCTGTGCTGCTCGGGTATGCAGCTGGGCTCTTGTTCAGAAGGCCAGGGGGGTCCTTCTGTTGGTGATATACATCCTGCATTACTTTAAAAGCTCAAGGACCCGAACTATGGGGATTATGGTGTATTCCTTGCTATGGGTAATGCAGGATTTATCTCATCAACCGTGGGTACTTTTATGGGGATACTTCTCCAAATCATAAGAGTTATTGCTACTCTAGAAACCCTACATTCTACCATATAGGTGCTTAGGACCCTTTGAGGAGGTTTTGGATTTGGGTCGAGGCTTTAGGAGTGTATGTTCGGGTTTCGGGTTTAGCATTTTATGTTAGTGCTTGGCCACAATATTCAGGAAGACATATTTGATTCTGACGATGCACCCCGGTTCCCTTGCAATGTAGGTATCGTATATGCATGCCTAGTTCTACAACACCAAATGCTATGTGCACGTGTCTTTCAAGTTACCTCTTATCAAGTGTTTCTGCAACATATATCTACATGTATTTCTATATATCTATATATGCACTATACTCTCTCTGTCTCTCTCTCTCTCTATATATATATATATATGTGTGTGTGTGTGTGTGTGTGTTCTAAGAGAAGACTGCATATATACCAGTGTTGTGCAAGTAGTTTGTTTCTTTCACCCTGGACCTCGACCATGCAAGAACTCAGGCACCCAGAGAACATCGACGCCACCATCGCCCAAGCTTGCTTGGAATCAGGTCCATTGCTCGGGTGTCAATTTCATCGCTTCAGTATCCCTCAACCCATAAGGCCATAAGGGGTTCCTCTCAAAGTTCCGTGAAGGGATACTTTAAGGGTTCCGGTAAAGCTTGGGTTTTGGGTCCCTTTGAGGAGATACTGAGGATTTTTGTTTTTTCCTTCTTGAAATATACCTTAAACCATAGTATACATGTTTCGAGTTTAGGGCTAAGTCCCGGATAGGGTTGAGGCATAAGCAAGCCGATGAAGGAATATCACTAAACCCTTATAAACCCTAAACCCCTACACCCTAAACCCCTAAACCCTAAACCCCGGAATATCGGACTCCTTGGGGCAGGGGTACCAGATCGACTTCGCGACGAGCTGCGAAATGGTGTCCGTCGCTACCTTCTGAAGACGAAGTCTCCCTTCGTGCAGGCGGCGGCAAGCCGAAACGGTTTAGGGTTTAGGGTTTATTGAAGCCTACTGTAGAAGCCTAAATAATTACCCAAATTATTTCTTATAGGGTTTCTTATTATGCTTATCTAAAGGAGACCAGAAGCCGATTAAAACTATTAAGGCCCCTATATTACTAAGCTTCAAGCGCGGCAACCGCAGGCCCCCAAAATCCTATGGCTTTAGTGTTGCGGTTTGTTTTATACATACAGTAAACTTAGTAAACTCTGAATCATAACACCGGGAGGGCTTCTAGATTGCGGAAGAGAAATATTGCTGAACGCCGCCATGGAACCCACATAATCTTCGAGAGTCAAGCGATATCCACCATGAGTCTTGCATTGAGTGCTTGACATGTAGCGCTCGTTACGGCAACCCTCTTCCTCTCAATCCACCTCCATGGTAGTTAGCAAGCCTTTAGAAGAAGGCATGCTTTACAGCTACCTCACAGCCCCAACACCCTAAAGCCGTAAATCCTAAACCAAAGAATCCCAAGCCCCTTTAAGCCCGAATGGCTCTCAGGATGCCAGAAGCCTTGAAGCCCTGAACCTGGACACTTAGGGTTTAGGGTTTAGGGTTTAGGGTTTAGGGTTCAGGGTTTAGGGTTTAGGGTTTAGGGTTTAGGGTTTAGGAAGAGATTAAGTTCATCGGCTCAAAAACATGTTTTCGGCATTAGGGGGATGCCGCAAGCAGTCGTGAAGTTGAGGTTTTCAGATCGATGGACAGTTCCGGGTTTAGGGCTCAGGGTTTGGTAATTTTGCCTTAAACCCTAAACCCTAAGTCCCTAAACCCTAAACCCTAAACCCTAAGTCCCTAAACCCTAAACCCCTAACCCCTAAACCCTAAACCCACACATGCTGCCCTAAACCCCAAGCCCCTACCTAAACCCTAGTTAACCCATAACCGCTAAACCCCGAGACCCTAAGCCCTGAAGTCCTAAACTCTAAACCCCTAAACCCCTAAATCCCTAAACCCACTACCCCTAAATCCTTAACCTCTAAATCCTAAGCCCCTAAACCCTGAACCCTAAACCCTTAAGCTGGGCCCTCAACCCTGAAGCTGGCTTCGGGGGTGTTCTTTTCATGCGGCTGTGCCGTGCTCTGTTGGATCTCTACACAAGGACTCTAATGTAAGTGCCTAAACAATTACCTTTACTACTGTTGAGGGCTCCTTACTATAATAATAATTTACTGTGCCCCCAAAACCCTGTTTTATTTATTGAGGTTGAAGGCTCCTTACTAGAGTTCTACGATAGTGGGCCCCCCAAAACCCTGTTTTAATTGTTGAGGCCCCCATTATTAAGTAGGAGAAACCACCCATCTGACTGGCATGGGAGCTATCCAGAGAGCCCAATACCCCTTCATTAAGCAATAGACCTTAAACTATAAGGGGCTTCATATTAAACCCTAAACCCTAAACCCCCTAAACCCTAAACCCTAAACCCTAAACCCTAAACCCTGAACCCTGAACCCTAAACCCTAAACCCTATTCCTCAATTAAGGGGTGCTAGCTCTCTGAGCCTGCTGGTAAGGGCCCCGAAGACCGGGACACCCTTTTCATTTGGCAAATAGGGTTTAGGGTTTAGGGTTTAGGGTTTAGCTCCTTCTTCGATTCTCTGTTCAGGCGTTTTTCTGTTTTGAGTTCCACGTTTGGGTTCCGAGTCTTGCAGTTTGCATAGGGGGAAGACTTTAAAATCAACATGTGTCCGTGGATGAGCCGGGGCACCCCGACTTGTGGCCATGCATGTCGGCCGTCCGGCCGCTGTTCCTAAGGACACTGCACGCACCATGTTTGAGCAGATGAAAGCCAAGACCTTGAAAGTCTCCTTCTGAAGTCTGGCATTTTGGAGATGTTGGATAAGTCGCGAGTTGCGGATTTGCTGGCTTGGTGCCAGTCTCCTGTGTCTGCCGCGGCTCAGGCAAGCGATACTCTGACAGAAACTTCTTTCGGATATAATCGGTGCCATGAAACGAGGGGTCTACTTTAACTCACTGTAGACTGAATAGTTAATACCCCAGCCCCCCTCAAAAAGGATATAGCAGGGCCTTGAAGGAATCTGAGATCCGACACCCCAGCTAAGCCCTAAAACGTGGACCCTGAACCCTTATAGATCGTGTGACGAGCCCTCAAAAAGAACCCTTAACCCCAAGTCCGACCCTGAACCCCTAAATCCTAAACCCCGAATCCCTTCACCCTAAATCCTAGATTCCCTAGATCCCAAAGCTCTAGACACTAAATCCCTAAATCCCTAAATCCCTAAACCCTAACCACCAAACACTAAATCCCTAAACCCTAAATCGCCCAAACCCAAACCCTAAATCCCGCAACCCTGCCTCCCTAAACCCTAAACCCTTAGTCCCTAGAAAGCCAAGTCCCCAAAATCCCAGGGCCGCGTTCTGCTTTGGGTGGTCTCCGTGGGGGTCTTCATCCTGACTATCATGGTCCGGGGCCTGGGTAGGGTTCAGGGTTTAGGGTCCGGTGCCTGGGTATGCCATAGGGGTTCCCTTAAGGGCTTCTTTAAAGGGATCAATAGGGTTCCTTTACGGGCGCCTTTAAAGGGATCTATGGGTTCCGTTAAGGGATCCGTTTAGGGTTTAGGGGGTTTAGGGGTTGAAGGGATCAACAAGGGAAGGGTTCTGTAGGTCTCGGACCTACTGGGGACCTTTTGGGGTTTTGGGGGTGCTGAATAGGGTTTTGCAAGGGTTTTGATAGGGTTTCGGTCTTGGGAGTTTGGACCTAAAAGCGGTCTAGGGTTAAGGGTTTAGGGTACTTTCGACAAGTTTACCAGATGGTACTCCTACTCCGTCTGGACTAAACCCTAAACCCTAAATCCTAAGCCCTTAACCGTAAACCCTAAACCTTATATGTACCCAAATGGGATGGTGATGGAACGTCTCTGTTTGATTTAGAGCCTTGTGGCAAACCTGATCCAGCCTTTATAAGGCCTCTTGCACCGTCTAGAAGCCATGATATGGAGCCCAGACAAAACTCCTCTAGAACTCAACCCTCAATCTCTCAACGTCTATACCTTTGAAGCCGGAACCCACAAGGGTAGTTCTCTAAATTAGGATCCCTCTTTAGGTCCCCATTATAATACGGCACCCTCATAAAAAGGACCCCCAAAAGGACCCTTGTTTAGAGAACTACTCACAAACTCTTCGGGGTTGTCTCAAGCTCCGGCCAGTCGCTGATTGCGGGCTTCGACACGCTCTCCTCGAACTCGTCGCGCGCCAAGCCTCCTCCAGGATTAGTGTTGGTCCGGAGACTCGGGTTTAGGGTTTAGGGGTTTAGGATTTAGACTCTGTATTGTAGCCCTACCTGGACCCTAAAGAACCTACCTTTCTAGGGTTTCTTATTTTGTTTTTTTCTACAAGTCCTTACAAAGGTAGGTTATTTGGGGTTAAGGTAAACCCTAAACGCTGAACTGAGTGAGGTTTCTGGTTTTATTTATTGCTTGGGGTTTAAGGTTTTCCAGGTTCTTGTTGCTACCAGTGTTGTCGTCGATACTGCTGCTCTTTCGGCATGTGAGGTTTTAGGACATGCCAGATCTTCCGTAGGTGTCAGAATAAGTTCTACTAATATTCCTTAAGGGCTCCGTAGTAAACGTTATGTCTAATATTGGCCCTAGCCCTAAACCCTCAGCCCCATTCTGATTATCGAGCCCCAAATTTGGAGCCGGCTTGTCAGGGCTGGTTGTACAGAGCTTTCATGGGGCTGGCTGTACGGCGCTCTGTTTCTAGGACATTTTCTTATAGAAGGTCTATATACCTTATGGAAGCCTTATAGAAGCCCTATGTACCCTAAACTCCCCACCTGTAGTTCCCTTAATACAGGGCTTTCATGGGGCTGGCTGTACGGTTCTCTGTCGCTCTTTGAACATGGGTGTACCGGAAGGCAGAGGGCTTGCGTGGTGTTCCGAGGATCGCCAAGTCGTCATTAGGGCTTGGGGCTTAGGGCTTAGGGCTTTGGGCTTAGGGCTTATGGCTTTGGGCTTAGGGCTTAGGGCTTGGGGTTTAGGGTTTAGGGTTTAGGGTTTAGGGTTTAGGGTTTAGGGTTTTGTGTTTTGGGTTTAGGGTTTAGGGTTTAGGGTTCCTTATCGGGTTCAGGGTGTACCTTAAGAACCCTAAACCCACATTTTTGTTGGTTCTTATTATAAACCCTAATATGGGGTTTATAGGGACCCTACAAAAAAGTAGGTTTTGGGTTCTTAAGGTAGGGTTTGAAGGTATGCAGTGAGGGGTTTAGGGTTTAGGGTTTGGGGTTGAGGGTGTAGGGTTTAATGGTATGTAGTGTAGAACAGCTAGGGCTTTAAGGTTTGAGGTTTTTGGCTGTGAAGAAGCTTGCGACATCACTGCGTGCCCCTGCAAGTGTTGCAGCTTAAAATCTGAAAACGGTTTAGGGTTTAGGGTTTAGGGTTTAGGGTTTAGGGTTTAGGGTTTAGGGTTTAGGGTAGAAGGCCTCCGTCATCGTGTCGTTCCAGCCTGCGATGCACCATACACACCGAAAGCCCTAAACCAAAAACCCCAAACCCAAAACTCTAAACCATGAACCCTTGATGGAGCCCTCATAGATAGACCCCTGAATCAGTTCAGAGGAATCCTTACAGGAACCCTAAACCCTAAACCCTAAACCCTAAACCCGAATCCCACCCCCCCAGGTTCTTTATCTACTCCAAGTTCGCCTGGGAGCAGTGGTTTCCCAGCTTCTTCGTTATCATGGCGCTAGCCTCAGGTTTCAGGAATTACTATAGGGGCCTAAATAATTACCTATATATATATATATATATTATTTTGGTGGTTCCTTCTTATAGTATAGGATAATGGACCCCAAAACCCTATTCTACTTATTAAGGCCCCTACATTAGGCCCCTATCGTGGCTTAGGGTTTAGCGTCTAGTGGGCCTAGGGCTTTAGGTTTAGTGGTGGCAGGAGCCGTGTACAAATTGATTAGGTTAGATGCAACGGTGAGCATAAGCCGCAATTGCTAGCTATTCTAGGTCGGCACTTACGTAGGGCTTGCAGCCTACTTATCGAGGGTTTGCAGGCTAGGTAGGATAGACCTCACCATCGAATTCATTGCTGACCTGCAAGAAAAGCTAAATCGAGCAGCAAATGGGCCTACGTCTTTAGTTAGAGTCATGCAGAGTTTTGAGGTTCACGATTCGAGTTGCCAGAAACTGGTCTGGCTTAGGATCTAGAGTGTAGGGTTTAGTGTTTGGGGTTTAGGTTTGGTGACTTCGCTCAGGGTGTCGGCTTTAGATTTCTACGGTTAGGGTTTACCTTAAGAACCCAAAACCCACTTTTTTTGTAGGTTCTTATTATAAACCTTCATATGGGATCTATAGGGACCCTACAAAAAAGTAGGTTTTGGGTTCTTAAGGTAGGGCTACGGGTGTAGAGATGCGGATTTAAAGCTCGGGGTTCAGGGTTTAGGGCCTCAGCCCTGCGATGTAGCGGACAGTTTAGGGTTTAGGGTTTAGGGTTTAGGGTTTAGGGTTTAGGGTTTTGGGGTTTAGGGTTTAGGGTTTAGGGTTTAGGACGGCTAAGTCTAAGCCGTCAAAGAACCCTTCAAGAAGCACCCCAACATTGCAATACTTTCCCTTAATTCTGGTAGAATTGGATTATAGTAAAGAGCCCTAATCATGAAGGCCCCTATACGCAACCCTCAAATTGACCCTTGTAGTAATCTTTGGCGGAACTGTTCAAGGAACCCTTACAGGAGAAGGAACCTCAAAAGCTCAACCTAAACCTTATTGCCCTAAACCCTAAACCTTGAACCCTATTACCCTATGACCCTCAACCCTTCACCCTAAACCTCAGGGCTAAGGACGATAGTGTTGGGTGCTTGTTGGATTGCGGTGCACACCTTCGGGCTCATGGCAGGTTTGGGGTTTAGGGCTTAGGGCTTAGGGTTTAGGGTTTCAGGCTTCAAAGCCTAGGTTTCTGGGCAGATTTCGCAGCTTGGGTTTACCCTCTGCGGAAGGTTCAAACCCTAAACCCAAAACCCTAAGCCCTATAACGGTTGTGTGGGATTTCGGGTTTCGAGTTTAGTGTTTGGTTGCTTCGGCAGGGTTTGGCAGCCTCGGGTTTCAGGGTCGAGGGCGTGGAGTTTCGCGAGCTGAAGCCCAGGTCATGCTGATGATGCTGTCTCTCTTGTCGATGCTGATGGTGTGCTTCGCCGCACTGATCAGTTGCTTGGCCTGCTAGATTGGAATAGTAGGGCCCTATATTCTAAACCCTAAGCCCTAAACCCTAAACTAAACAAGACCACGTAAACAACGGGATCTCGCAAAACGAGATACTCGGAAGCCCCCGATGTCTTGGAGTTGATGAAGATTTCTGGGTCAGATGCGTGACCGGCTTACATGTTCAGGATTTAGGGTTTAGTATGCATTAAGGGTTTAAGATGTAGGGTTCAGGGTTTAGGGTCTAAATTGTCAACCCTATGTCGGAATGGTTATAAGAGAAGAGTAATAAAGCATCTTTCCGACAACCCCGACGCCTCAACCTTTTAATCTAAACCTTTTCGAAGTCGAAGCCTTCTAGAGTCTGAACACCTTAACCCTTGTATCGCCCAGACCCAGAACAGTTTGCAAGCCCTACAGGCCCTTTTGGCTTCCGTAGAGCCTCCCACCTAAACCTTATGAACCTTCAACCGGTGACACATACCAACCCATAAAGCCCCTATACACCCAACACGCGGCAAGTCAATCCCATGGGTGCCCTTCTTAGTTTAGGGTTTAGGGTTTAGGGCCCTTCTTGCATCCGTACGCCTCGCGACCGCGCCGCTGAGCGCAGGGTTGGTTCCCACTACTTGTTCCGGTGGGTGCAATTTCAAGCTAGACCTTAAGAACCCAAAACCCACTTTTTTGTAGGTTCTTATTATAAACCCTAATATGGGATTTATAGGGACCCTACAAAAAAGTAGGTTTTGGGTTCTTAAGGTAGGGGTGGGGCTTTAAAGCGTTTAGTGTTTTAAGGTTTAGGGCTCACGGTTCAGAAATCCCGAGGTCCTGAACCCTAAACCCGTTTGGGGTTTAGGGTTTAGGGTTTAGGGTTTAGGGGGTGATCTTCATATCGACCCCGGCAGTCTTAATAACAAAACCAAGACTAACATAGGGGCTCGAATACTTAATCATACCAGTCGTACAGTATTGCGTAGGGTTCATTGAGGGTGCAGTAAATTCCGAAACCGTAGACTACTTGTTTAGCCCCCCTATGTTGGCCTCAAGTTTGGAAAACATACTATGTCAGCCTCGGCAGTTTTTCTGTAGCTCTATGCGTCAATTTACAGACTTATCTTAGTACACGTCCCAAAATACTAGCCCATGAAACTACTGTCCTACATGCAGGTACCTAGTTATCGGCTACTTTGACTTTTGGCGTCTAAACCCTAAACCTTAAACCCCAAACCCTAAACCCTAAAACCCTAAACCCTAAACCCTAAATCCTAAACCCTAAACTCTAAAACCATAAACCCCAAAGCCTCCGGTATAGAGCTTCCCCGAGGCTGGAAAGAGACCCGGCGCAGAGCTCAACAGCGTTTGTTTGTGGACAATCAGGGTTTAGGGTTTCGGGTCGACCTGAAAATTTAAAGGACAAGGGCTTAGGGTTTAGGGTTTATAGGGCTGAGGGTTTAGGGGGGGTATATTATACTAGAAATGTGATAAGGAACCTCCTAAAAAGTATAGGTATTTATGTAGGCTCCTATATTAACCTGCTTCTTGGTAGGGCTCTTAGTATAAACCCTAACATGAGTGTCAAAATTAGGGTCCCTACAAAAAAGGTAGTTTCAGGTCCTAAACCCTAAGCCGCAGAAACTTCGAAGCCCCAAGCCGTGAATCCCTGAAGGAGTGAGGTCTCTCCGGAACATTGGGTATAGGATTTGCGATTTAGAGTTTAGGGTTTAGGGTTTTAGGTTTCCAAAGGTCCCTAAACCCTAAACCCTACACCCTAAACCCTAAACCCTAAACCCTAAACCCTAAACCCTAAACCCTAAGCCCTAGTTTGGGGTTCAGGGTTTGGGAATTCGAGTAGCTCAACGGCTCGCAGAGTTGTATCAGGTAGCCGAGGCTCCTTGAGGCATGTCAAGCTGGTTTGGGGTTTAGCGTTTAGGGTTTAGGGTTTAGGGTTTAGGGTTTAGGGTTTAGGGTTTAGGGTTTAGGGTTTGCGAGGTTTTTGCATTTCCAATCCAACACACCAACAGACCCGATTATCTTACCTGAGCCTTAATCCCGAAATCCAAGTAGTAGCCCAGAGCCGAACCGCGCAACTAGAAACTCCGATAAAATGCAGCGATTTCAATCATGTAGGGTCTAAGGCCTATGTTCAGAAACGCTTCCGGTTGTTGGAGCAGGGCATTGCGTCTTGAACTTCATACAGACTGCATGGCATTGGGGCTCAGGCTTCGGGGTTTTAGGGCTTAGGATTTAGGGCTCTAGGGTTTAGGGTTTAGGGTTTAGGGTTGCGTAGTGCTGCCACCAAGCCCTGGAACCGTCAGCCCAAACCGACAGCCACAGGAAGGCAAAAGGTGCTCCAGCAGGTTTAGGGACCCCAAACCCTAAAAACCCTAAAGCCCTACACCGTAAACCCGAAGGATTGAATTTCGGATGGTTTTAAGGTCCAGAATGTAAGGCTTCAGGTTTAGACTGCTCAGATCTTTTTGTGTGTGTGGGATGTTGGCAAGGTATCCCGCTCTTTAGTGCACTAAACCCAAAACCTGAGCTTAAAAAGTGTTCGAAGTATGGGGCCCAAAGAGACTAAGTAGTAGGGTCCATAATAGAAGGACCGCAAAGCAGGGACGCCTCAATCTCTGAAACACAAATCCAAAGCCGCTGGCTTTCAGCCCAACCCGACACCATAAACCCTAAACCTCAAGCCTAGGCTTCCGGCTTTAGGCTTTAGGGTTTTTAAGGTTTAGGGTTTAGAGGTTTAGGGTTTAGGGTTTAAACCTAGACCCTAATCATTAAAACCTGAACCATAAAGCACAAAAGCCTCAACCTTAAGCCCTAAACAATAAACCTAAGCCCTAAACCCGAGAGATCCCTGATAGAAACCCTATTTAACCATATAGATCCCTTTAAAGGAACCCTAAACGCCACAGGCCCTTAGTCCGGGCTTTTTACATTTCCTCCGCGACGCTTGGCGTGATCATGCTCTTGCTGGCCTTGCCAGGGCCCTGGACCACTGGAGGGGACGTTGAGGGACTAGTGTTTAGGGTTTAGGGTTTAGGGTTTAGGGTTTAGAGTTCGGGCTTTAGGGTTTAGGGTTGAGGGTCTCGGGTTTTGTGTTTAGAACCAAGACCCTACCGACAAGTATGTAGTCATGGTAGTTTCACCGACGCCTGAACCCTAAACGCACACACCCTAAATCTCAGGTTCTGTTGGATCTACAACGACAAGGCGAAGCCGTACGTCATCCGTGCGGGAAACCTCCTCTGTCAGGACAGCGCTGGGTCTCAAGGGTCTTGGGTTTAACGTTTAGGCATGTTCAGGATTTAGTCTAGGACTTGGCATATTATGTTACAGTTGCGGCATAACATAGTCCAATCCTCCATTCCAGTCATTCAGGCCGCTGTTTTTGGTTTTCATGCTTTGGGTCCAGGTCTTGGGATTCAGGACTTGTGTCTTCGGTTTAGGGTTTAGAGTTCAGTTTTCCCCAAGGTTTGCGCAGAGTTTGACAGCCATGTCGCTCCAACGCCTTGGGGATGCGAATACATACCCGACTATATAAGAACCCCGCGACAGAGCAGTAATTTGGGGGCCTCAATAATTACGTATGATTATACGTACTACAAAGGACCCCCCCCGAAACCCTATTCTAATTCTTGAGGCCCCTATAGTAGGTATCTTATAATGTTCCATTACGGTATGTAAGGACAGAAATCGAAGCCACCAAGGCTCCAAGCACCAATCTGCAAAGCCTGGAGTCTCCGCGCTTCATCAGGCCTTGGCTTTGAACACTGGGCTCTTGGTTTAGGGTTTAGGGTGTAGGGTTTAGGGTTTAGGGTTTAGGGTTTAGGGTTTAGGGTTTAGGGTTTAGGGAATCCTAAACCCTAAACCCTAAACCCCTCAGACTTCGCTGTAAAGACACAGTGCTGCAAGTGTTGGGAGCCTACTATTGGCGGACACGAAAGAGTGGAACCCAACTTAAAAGAAAAAAACCTTCGACTTCTGACAGAAAGCCTTATGATCTTTCAAGAGCTCTTCTAGATCCCTTTTCGGGTTTAGGGTGTAGAGTTCTTTCTCCGCTACGCCGCCTTTCAAGGACCCAAAAGTGTGGCACTGCGCAGCCGCGAGGGGCCCTACTGCTCGCTAGAATTAGGTTGAACAGTGACGCTGCCCTGATTTTGGGGGGTTTAGGGTTTAGGGGTTTGGGGTTTAGGGTTGAGGGGTTTAGGGTTTAGGGTTTAAAGCTTCAGGTTTAGGGTTTAGGCGTAGGTGCTTGCTAAGGGTTGTACAGGGGCTTCAGGGTTTAGGGCTGACGAGGTTCGCCTGTAGCCCCGAAACCATGTAAAATAGAAGGCTCTGAGCGCCTCAGGCTGGAGAGAGAGGATTGCCCTGAGAACAGAAGGATATCGGAGCCGCAAGTAGGTGGGGTCGTAAGACAATCCCTAAACCCTAAACCCTAAACCCTAAACCCTAAACCCTAAACCCTAAACCCTAAACCCTAAACCCTAAACCCTAAACCCTAAACCCTAACCCAAATTCAGAATTTAAATGGGCCAACCCTAGCCCCAAGCCTGACCCCAAACCCTCCACACAAAACCCTAAGCCCAACAGTGATCGAAGTTTCGGGTTGGGGGTTTAGGGTTTTGGGTCTAGGCCCTAAGCCCAAAAGTGATCGAAGTTGCATGTTGGGGTGTTCCATGTTTGCGGGTTTTGCTGGCAGAGCTACAAGTAGCCATTGGTTCCACGGAAGAGCATACGCTTATTAAGCTAGTTGAAACAAGTTTCCAATTCACTTCAAGTCTTTCTCAGGGCCTTGTCGCCAAAACACTTGCATTGGCTGAACCTGTCGAAAGGCCCGCTAGCAATAAGTCCGGCTGGGACAGGGGCAGCGGCAGCCGCAGGGAGGGTAGGGCAGAGCATGGTCGGCGGGTTTAGGTTTAACCCCAAGCCCGCAACCCAGTGGATACAGCAGGGAACCCTTGATAATCTAGGAGCTTGAATACTCAGAATAGGGGTTTGGGGCCGATTCTACTATACTCATAAAAAGGAACACTCAAGGAATAATGTTTTTGATTATTCAAGCCTGTACATTACGTCTAGGATTTAGGGTTTGGGGTTATGGGTGCTCGGAGGTCGGACGACATGCTGACACAAGCGCGCAAGAAGTGGGTGCGCCCCCATTACCAAAGAAGGGCACCCACCATGCGGATGCCTTTCTTTCTGTTTTTAGGTTGGTTTCGGATACACCCTAAACCCTAAACCCTAAACCCTAAACCCTAAACCCTACCGGGCGTTCATAAAGCACGGGAAGTAAGGGACCCCATTATCGATCCTGAAGGCTCAGGGGCTTAGCACTTAGGGTTTCGGGCCCTGTAAGCCCTGAACCCCCAAAGAACGCGAAGCCGCCCAGTCCGCGCGACGCCTCGATGAGAACGCGACGATGGCCCAGAGGCACGGAGGGAAGAGGTGATTAGGTTGTTCTTATTTTGTAGGTTTGTCTCGTTAAGGGTTAGGGCTCACGGTTTAAAGAGTTTTCATTGTTTTTGATTCAGGGTTCTTATACTGGTTCCTACAAGTCTTCCTCTAAGGGACTTGCTAGGAGTGTTAGAAGGTTTGACAGGCTTGGAAAGGTGACAGTCATAAGTGGCTCATAGGGTTTTACAAATCTTTTCAGAGGGCCTCGTAAAGGGGTTTATGCTGTGAAGAGCTTGGGGTCTGGGTTTGGGGCTTAGGTTGATCTTGGCTTGGGTTTTTGTGGAGTTTGAGGCTTTTTCAGTTGTTTTCCAGGGCGTTTTAAAGCTGTAGGGTTGAAGTAATATAAGTCTGAGTAATTACCATCACTATTTCTGGGAGTTCCTTATGTAACACCTCTATACTAGAGTTTGGGGAGTATGTAGCAGAGCCTTAGATTTCAAGATTTCAAGATCATCGCAGCATCGGGTTTAAGATCGGAAACATGGAGCCCCGTTTCCCCCCTCTCTTGCCCCCTATGCACCGTGGGTCAAGACAAGACATGCATTTTGCCTCAAGGTCTTTAGATCCTTGCAGGTGTCTCCCTAAACCCTAAACCCTAAACCCTAAACCCTAAACCGTGAATTTACGGCCGGAAAGGGTATGAGAGGCATCGATGTTGTTGGTTTCTTACAGGGTCTACCTGTAGGGTTTAGGGGTTTAGGGTTTAGGGTTTAGGGTTTAGGGGTTTAGGGTTTAGGGTTTAGGGTTTAGGGTTTAGGGTTTAGCCAAAAAGACCTACCCTCTCTAGGGTTCCTTATGATGTTTTCTATACATAGCATAGTTCCTTAAAGGGGTAGGTGTTTTGGGCCACAAGTAGAGTCAAGCGCCGTGCATTTTTTGGGGTTTTGCGATTCGTCATTGTGTGCTCATGGATTTTCTAGGGTTCACGGTTGGGGTTTATCAGAAACCCTGAACCCCCAAGTGCCAAGCTTCTTGGCGTTCGGGGTTCGGAGTTTCTGTCATTTCTGGTGTGCCGAGCTACCAGCCTTTTCAGGCCTAAACCCAAAACCCTAAAACCCTGAACCCGAAGACCCTCAACCCTCAAACCCTCAACCCTAAAACCCTAAAGCCCTAAACCCCCAACCCTAAACCTGAAACTCCCGACCCTAGCCCCTAAAACTCAACCTTGAAGCCGTAACCCTCCACCCTAAACCCCGAGCCCGGGTTTAGGGGTTAGGGTTTTAGGGTTTAGGGGTTAGGGGTAAGGATTTCGGGTTCACGGTTTAGGATCTAAAGTGTAAGGTTTGGCTGCACTGTAAACCCCAAACCCTAAACCCTAAACCCTTCACTGTGCAGCCTGGTGAGGCTAGATCAGTTTTTCGAGGACGAGGTCGTGGAGAGCAGTGGTTGCTGGTTCTGCTTGTGGGGTTTAGGGTCTGGGGATTAGGGCCTAGGGATTAGGGTTTAGGGTTTAGGGTCTAGAGATTAGGGTGTAGGGTTTAGGGTCTAGGGTGCAGGGTTTAGGATCTCGGGTTTGGGGTCTCCGGTTTAGGGTTTCCGGTAAGGGTCTCGGAACAAGGTCAGAATACCAAGTCGAGTTCGGGTGTTTTCCAGACCCGGTGTTTGAGTCTGCTGTTAGGTTTCTGAAGACCATGCGCGGTTTTTGAAGGTGTTTACAGGCAGTATTTCAGGTTTTGAGGTTTCCCCGCAACCGACATCGCCAGAATAGCAGTGGGGTTTAGGGTTCAGGGTTTAGGCGTTAGGGTCCCCTGCAGTAGCTGTAGCATCCTTTCCTGTTTGACTGTTTTGCGGCTCCGCATTAGCGTTGAATCGCAGGAAGCTTAGCCTGGCACGGATCCCGCAGTTTCATGGGATTTTCGGGAGCCTAGAGTTGCTAACTGAAGCGGAATGCAAGCTCGAAGCAACACATGGGCAGTGCAGGGTTAAAGGGAAACAGGCCTTTGTGCTGTGTGCCTCTGAGAGGACTGCATGGCCTTGTAGGGGTGAGTTTCAGTACAATCCCAGAGCCTTCAAACCGGAAACCCTGAACCCTAAACCCTAAATCCTAAACCCTAAACCCTATAAACATTAAGCCCTAAACCCTAAACCCTAAATCCTAAACCCTAAACCCTAAATCCTGTACCAAGTTTAAAAAAGCCCTAAACCCTGAACCATAAACTCCTAGACCCCTGACCGACTACAGGATCCCCAGTCTTGCAGGGCCCAGAACTCACAATCCCTGCCACAAGCAATGGAGTAGGGTTTAGGGTTTAGGTTTGAGGGTTTAGGGCTTTGGGTGTAGGGTTTAGGGCTTAGGTTTTAGGGTTTAGGGTTTCGGGTTGAGGGTTTAGGGCTTAGGGCTTAGGGTCTACACCCTACAGGGCTTTGGCCCTAGGGTGTACGGTTTAGGGCTTGGGTTTGGCCCTAGGATTTACGGTTTAGGGCTTTGGCCCTAGGGTGTACGGTTTAGGGCTTGGGCTGGGCCCTAGGATTTACGATTTAGGGCTTTGGCATTTGGCCCTAGGGTGTACGATTTAGGGCTTTGGGTTGGGCCTTAGGATTTACGGTTTAGGGCTTTGGCCCTGGGTTTACGGTTTAGGCGTTTGGGTTGGTTTGAACAGGTTGAACCTTGAACTGGTGGGTGTTGGTACTGGTTCGAGATGCAAGTCATGACACATGGCGGTTTGTTTTGATGCTACAGTTGCAGAACTCGACAAGCTTTACATGTATATGCAGCATATAAGTGTGGTGGTTGGCCTTTAAACTTGTATGATCAGTTCTGATGGTATTATATGGAAGACACAATGCGAACTCAAAACAAGTGTTTACTGTCTGATGTTGGGGATCCTTTGGGTGGGTCGTATTTCTCTCGAGACTTGATAGCCCAGCTATTCGGAGCTGCTGAACCCTAGACCCTAAACCCAGAAAAGTGAAACCCAAAGCTCTGCTTTGGGAGACTGTGCCACAGGTTGGGGTTTGGGGTTTAGGGTTTAAGGTTCAGGATTTAGGCTTACTTTGACGCTGCCTTTCCTGAGTTGTTTGGTCGACCCGAACTGCGCGACAGATGGAGCTCTTCACAAATCACACCTCCCGTCGAATCTTCGACCGTGGGAGCTAAACATCCTGTTTTAAGGGGACACCGAAACCAAAAGTGCCTCCGGGGTCTTCTCTGAGCTGTGCATGACGCACAAGCGATGCGGATGTACCACGCAACCATGCTGCTTCGGCACAAGGGCCAGTTCGCTCCATCTGTGAGTTCGCAACAAACGCCAATGGATGTCGTGTGGAACATCGAGTCGAGGGGTAGCCCCCGTAACGAAGCATTTGCGTGCTGATCCTGACCCACATCAGCTGCCGGCGGCAGAGTATGCATCTCAGCAGCTGTCTGAGAGCATCATGCCCTGCTACCCCAGCCTAGCACCACAATAGACCCTAAACTTCCATCCCTGAACCCTCAATCCTAAACACACGGCTGTCGTAGGCCGTAAACCGCAAGCGCCAAACTCCGCTACAACCCTAAGCCCTAAACCCTAACCCGGTGTTGTTACAAGTTTTGTCCCCCTAAACCCTAGACCCTAAACCCTAAACCCTAAACCCTAAACCCTAAACCCTAAACCCTAAACCCTAAACCCTAAACCCTAAACCCTAGGGTTCAGCAGGGTCCACTTCAAGGGGTCTGTTACAAGTTTTGTGTACGGATCCCAGGCAGCCTTCCTCCATCATGAAAAGCTTCACACAGCTCACCTGAGTGATGATAGGCTTTGGGGGTTTAAGGGCTTAGGGTTTAGGTTTAGGGTTTAGGGTTTAGGGTTTAGGGTTTAGGGGTTTAGGGTTTAGGGTTTAGGGTTTAGGGTTTAGGGTTTAGGAAGTGCCTACCCCCCCACTGCAAAGCCAAAGCCTACCCAAGTGGCACTTAGCTTCCTTCAAAATGCTGTGCATAGCTGCCGAAATCTTACAAGATCGCAGCAAAGTTCTTTTGAACCCAGAAAGCCTACACCCTAAACCGGGGTTTTTGCCTATGAGGTTAGAGTAGAGTGCGAAAAAAATCTGGTTCGAGGCATCTCTGGACTCTTTCATTGGGGATTTAGGGTTTAGGATTTTAGGGTTTAGGGCTTTCATGGTCGAGGGTTTAGGGGTTTACGGTTTGGGGGTTCAAGTGGGCCCCTGACGCGAAGGAGTTCGAAGAAGGACGCATCTGCGGTGCTCTTGCGACTGTTCCCAGTTTCCTTTTGTTGAGGGGGACACCGGGTGGAGGATTAGAGCATTAATTACTTAGCGTTCTTCTGGTTGGCTCTTTAGACTTTAACTTTTTGGGTTTTATATGAACTATAATATCTGGGCTAAAAGTTTAACTTAAGTACGCCAAGATTACAGGTCGTACGATGTACGTTGGGATAGTCGCCGAAGAAACCCATGCCCGGACCCCACAGTAAGCCCTTTAAGCCCAACAATCCCTACGTTTTTGGAAGGCTTAACGTCCTACCGCGGTTTAGGTTTAGGGTTTAGGGCTCTTGAAGTTCAGGGTTTTTTGGGTTTAGGGTTTAGGGGTTAAAATAGCCAAGAAGCAACACTTCACCTTCAAGGTTAGTTACAAGGTAAATCACGGGGAGCTCACGCATAGGCTTCGAGCTGCCAGAAGCCGACAAAACCTCCTGTTTGTAGGACTCCTTGTCCTCATGTCTTTTACTTTGTCTGTTTGCAAAAAGTGTTCTTTCGGCGGGTCCTTACTGGTTACAAGCAGTCGACAACATTGGGAATACACCAAGTCGAGCCTGACGTAGTTCTCAGGAATATCTGATGTGGGCCTAGAGTGAGTTAAGGCAGGTATAGTTACAGACTCGATTGTAGTTCTATTATGGTCAGGATCCTACAGTAACTCAAGATAAGGTTAGTAGAAATGGAACTGCAATGAAACGGAGAAGGCAGGCAGAGTCTTTGGTGTTTGGGGGTTGGGGGTTTCGGACAGGGACTTTGGACTTGGGGTTTGAGTCTGTACCCTAAGCCCCACATCGTTAACCCGAAACCTTGGGGTTCAGTGTATTCGGGCTTATGTCCAAATATAGGGGCTTTAATAAATTGGCACAGGGTGTTGGGGTCCATCTTATAGTAAGGAACCCTAAGGAATAGCTGGTAATTATTTAGGCTTCTATATTCCAAGGGGCCAGGTTGTCGGGCTATAGAGTTCTCAACACTGACCCCATGGAAGAGGTTTAGGGTTTAGGGTTTAGAGTTTAGGGCCCGATAGCACGCCCTTCAAAACTGCCTTTTTTGAAGGAGCAATACAAGGAAGGAAGCCTATGAGCCTAGTTTTGTTTAGGGCGTCGTGTAGCCCGCCCTCCTCTTCTGAAGAGTTTACTTTCAGTGTTCCTTGAAGTATTTCTACTTAAACCCTAAACCCAAAACCCCAAATTCTTCTGTGGGGATGTTTGGGTTCAGGATTTAGGAGTTAGGGTTCAGGGTTTAGGGTTTAGGACTTACGGTCTGTTGGATTTCAGGTTTCTGGACTTGGACCAATAGAAAATTCTGAGCCGATGGCGAGATGTAGGCGGGTTGGGTTTCGGCCTTTGTAGAAGTTTGTCGTGTTTACGAGGACTTACATGGGCCTTATACTCAACCCTAAACCCGAAACCCCAAACCCTAAACCCACACATGTTTAAAAGGGTTCTATATGGTTCGTAAGGGCTAAACCCTAAACCCTAAACCCTAAACCCTAAACCCTAAACCCTAAACCCTAAACCCTAAACCCTAAACCCTAAACCCTAAACCCTAAACTTTAGGAGTTTAGGGGTCAGATCTCACGGTTTGGAGGCTTCCGGCCTTCAAGTTCTAGGCTTTAGGGTTTAGGGTTTAGGGTTTAGGCTTTAGGGTTTAGGGTTTAGGGTTTAGGGTTTAGGGTTTAGGGTTTAGGGTTTAGGGTTTAGGGTTTAGGCTTTAGGGAGTTAAGAGCTTAGGGTTTAGGGCCAAGGCCTTCAGGCTTTCAGTTTAGAGTTTAGGGTTTAGGCCTTCAGGCTTTAGGGCTTAGGGAGTTTAGAGTTTAGAGTTTAGGGTTTAGGCCTTCAGGCTTGAGGGCTTAGGGAGTTTAGAGTTTAGGGTTTAGGCCTTTAGGCTTTAGGGTTTAGGGAGTTTAGAGTTTAGGGTTAAGGCCTTCAGGCTTTAGGGTTTAGGGAGTTTAGAGTTTAGGGTTTAGGCCTTCAGGCTTTAGGGCTTAGGGAGTTTAGAGTTTAGGGTTAAGGCCTTCAGGTTTTAGGGGCTTGGGGTTTAGGGGCTTGAGGGTCTTCAGTGTCTAGTCGGTTTAGGGTTTAGGGTGCAGGGTTTAGGGGGTTTAGGGTTTAGGGTTTACGGTCCACGTCTTACTTCAGGAACCTGTACGCTTCTTAGAGGTTTGAAATCAATTCCCCTGGGCTTTTCAAGCCCAAGGCCCTGAAGCTGAAACTCACGGGTTTTGTGTTTGGGGTTTCGCGCGCTGGGTTCAGGGATTAGGGTTTAGGGTTTTTGGATTTAGGGTTTAGGGTTTACGGTTTCGGGAACGGTTTGGTTCATGATCCTATGTTGTTTGTCCGCCGCTTCGCGAGTCAGCCTGCTGCCAGATGCTTTTGTAGCTGCTCATGTCGTCACCACCGGGCACCGCAGGCGCCAAAATCCCAATTCCTCAAGCAACACTCCTCAAACCCCATATTCTTTACTTGACACACCCAAAGAATCTAACTCCTAAAACTAAAACCGAATAGCCCTTCGAGAACCCTTAGAGGAACCCTTCCAAGAATCCTGAAAGAGATCCCTTCAGGGAGCTCTTAAAGGTATTCTTAGATGCTCCCGCAAAGCAACCTTGAAAATGCACTTTAAGGGACCTAGCCTTTAGGATTTCGGGTTGAGGGTTTCCGAGTTTGTCTATGCTTCTCTTCCCGGTTGAGTGTGTAGGTAATGTTTCATGTTCAACGGCCAAAAGCCTCGCGATTCTATAAGGTTTATCATAGAGGGCTCTGTAGCGCTCCGTAATTGGATCCTGAAGGTTGCAAGGGCTCTATGGGGGGGGCACACCGAACCCCGAACCTGATAGGGCTCAGGGTAAAGCCCAAAGCCCTGAACCCAAAATCCTCAAACCTCGCTGAACTGCAAGCCCCAAGGCCCCGAACACCCTAAACCCTGAAAGTTCTGTAAACTCCAACTCCGGATCGGTGTGCCGCAGTGCCCCAGCAACCCTCAATTAAGGAATATCTCTTTAGACATCGTATTAAGATATTCCTTGTTTAAGGAGCCGTGGAGTCTGTGGATGAGTTCTATCCCTGTGTTCTTTGGGATGGTGTGGCCCTGTTTTAAGGTTTTCGCAAAGGCCCTAGACCCTAAACCCTAAACCCTAACCAAAACCGGTGTCTGACTTGAGGATTTTTTTGGGCTGGGCCTTCGGTTCAGACCGCGCAGCGCAGATAGTCAGGGGCTGGGGCTAGAATTTATCCAGACACCCCGACGAGGGCAAACCCTAAACCCTAACCCCTTACCCCTAAACCCTAAGCCGTGGTGGAAATCATCTATGGGATGACGGTTCCTGTTGGAAGTCAGGGAATCGTGGCGACTTCCCCAATGCTGCCCATGCTCGCAAGCTCACGCGAGCAGGTGCAGACAGGATTCGGGTGTGAGCCGGCCAGCTGTGCGGTGAACAGAGACCCTAAACCCTAAACCCTAAACCCTAAACCCTAAACCCTAAACCCCAACCCCTCAACCCCAGACCCTGAACCCTAAACCCTAAACCGATCGGCTTCTTGCTCTGAATTTCGGTCATGGCAGCGACCAAAGTCGGGTTGGCGCATGAAATTCTCGCCACCATGGTGGCCGACTATCTCTACTGCTAAGTGGACCTGCTAGCCGGCGATCTGAACAATGCCCTAGACGTAAAACCCTAAACCTTAACCCCGAAGAACCCCAAACCCTCTGCCTCCAACGTCCGCACCGCCCCCATTCTTCTCACGACGGGCCTTCTGACTGCTTCAGGGGGGTTCAAGCTTCAGGGTTGTGAAGGGTTTGGGCTAGGGAGTGCAATATTTTTGGGGTTATTACACGGGTCAGCATAGAGGCTTTAAGAATTAGAGTAGGGTTTTGGTGTATACAATTGCGAGTATTAGTAATTATTCAAGCTTCCATATTATTCAGAGTCTGAAGGTTTTAGGCTGTATGAGGTATCTAGAGTTCTTGAGTTGCGGAGGTTCTGAGACCCTTGGGAAATCCTTGAAGCAATCAATGACAAGTTATAGATCCCTAAAGATTTCCATACCCCAAAACCCTACACCCCTAAACCCCTACAGCCCTAAGCCCTCAAACCCTAAAGCCCTAAACCGTTTTGAGAAGGCCACATGTTGGCCGCACCTCGTGGGGACGAGGTGGGGCCATGGGCTCTGGCCATGACCAACGTGCCCCGACTTGCGTTAACAAACACACAGAGCCATCCATCCATCCATCCATCCATGCACGCAGGCCATGCATGCATGCATGCATGCATGCATGCATGCTCGTGGGGACGAGGTGGGGCCATGG
>CAJNDV010015291.1:29948-54084 GCA_905221635.1 Symbiodinium sp. CCMP2456 | reverse complement strand
CAGGGTATGTGGAGATTCTGCACCATCTGTCTTTCGGCAAGCCGGTAGGGCAACGGTATGTGGGCTGTCGGGGCTGAGTGGGCGGTGATTCAGTCGCTGGAAGTCTGAGCTTTGCAGGGCAAGACCAGCGGCGACTACGGAGAGTCCGAGGCCACCACTGCAGCCTCTGAGAATGCCATGTGAGCTTTACAGGAGGTGGTCCCTCGAAGTGAACATTATGCTAATTCGATTGCTCGAGCCAGTTTTGTGTAGTCCGGTGCCTTGGCATGGAGTGCAATGCACCGGCGAGTTCAGACAAGCCCGCCACTTGGCAACAGCCGTGCGCAGGGGCGTGCCATCTCTGCATATAATCTTCATAGTGAGTGCCAAGCACATGACTTGGTGCGACCAGCCGATAGACACGGAAAATCTTCCTCTGCACCCTTTGGCGTCATCCGGATCCCTGTGGGTCCCCAGCCCATTGTCCCAAAGTGGTGAGGGGTTCCTAACAAACTCCAAGCCCGAAAGCAAGGATTCTGGGCTTTTCTCCAGCTGCCCGAAGCTGGAGGGCCGATTTTAACCCGAAGCAGCAGCTTGACACGGATGTGGGAATGTTTGACTTATCCTGAAGCCTTCGTCCTTAAGGCCTCAGGCCGAAGCATCCATTGCAGGTGGTCATGGCGATGGGGGCAACCCTGGAGGATATGGGGGGATGTGAGCGCTGGCTTTTCACTTGATCCACAACAACCCACAATACTGCATATAACAGTAGACCCGACCATAGCCTGATAGTTGTGAGCATCTTTAGTGGTGTCATGGAAGGTAACGCCTGATGCCTAAGACCGTAGAGGTACACGGCTTCTCTGGTGTACCCAACCTGTCATGGCGGTCCCGAGCTGGCAGGAAATGAGGGCAGCATCAAGCACTAGCCAAGCTCCCATTCTTGCCTCATGCGGCTGTCCCGAGCGGCGGGATGCGGTGGGCGTCATGACAGAACTGTAGTCTGCGCAGAAGTTTTGAAATGACCCGACTGTGTGCAAGCAGAAAGCATGAAGCGCGGCCGCGAAAAAGCAGACAGGTGTGCCAAGAGAATCGAATTTGCTGCCATTTTTTCGTTTATTCTCTCTCTCTCTCTCTTTCGCTCTGGCCTTCTCTGCATCTCTCTTTCTCTTAATCTTGCGGTATCTTTCTATCTCTCTGCGTGGTGCCTTGTCGTTTCGAATTATACTATATCTTTTTTCGTGATCCTGGCTCAAGCAGGTTGGTTGAGACAACTTGAACCCATAATAATAACGGTCCAGATAATATTGGATTCTTTTTTATTATTTATCTATTAATTCGAAATAAATCCTAATTCATTTATTTTTAAATTAATTCAGATATAGACTCTGATATTATAGGTCTTCTTATTTGATACGATATATATATATATATTATTTTTCTATATATTTTCTATATCCGAGAAAAGAATTAATCTTATTCTAAGCTCATTTTTTATTATCATCAATTAATTTTATTTCTTTCTTTTTAAGAAATTAATAGTCACTACGATTCTCATTTTAAATCGATATTTTTTTGTGTATATTTCAAATAAAAGATATGAAATTTATTCTTTAATTATTCGATATTTGGGAAAATTCTGAAGATCGTAATATTAAAATGAAGGGAAAAGTATTAATATTCCATTTCTATATTTAAATTTCATAAGTATTGACGATTTCAAGAAATCTCGTGAATATAAATATTCATAAATGTTGATAGCTTTAAGATATATGCTCTCGATAATAATATTTCTGAAATTTTCGGAAGATTTTTGAAAATTTATCGGAGATAATTGAAATAATATTATTTATGAAATTTTAGTAGATCGAATTCTAATTCCGTGCATTTAGAATATTAGAGATCTCTCTATATAAATAGGGATCCTTTTTTGCTAAAGATATTTTATGAAAAATAAGAAATTGAGGGGTCGTTATTGGTACCTTAACCAATGAAGATAACATACATATATTCCTATGAAGCAAAAGGGAGGATATATATGGGCCGTCGTGATACTTGGCAATCCTTATAAGGAATTCTTGGGTCCGTTATGGGGGGTGGGGGGGCAGGGAATTTTAATAATATCAAAATTTAATTTTTTTTTTCTGACATGGTATGGAGTTAAGCCTCAATTCCTACTGCTATCTTGATATGGTACGAAGCTAAATAATATACCTAGTGGCTCTATATCTTCACTTCTATAAATTAGCATCAATAGGCTTCAATATTTCTATCATATTGAATTCTGATCGATTCAAATCCTATAAGATTCAATTAGATTGAATCCTGATCGATCAATCAATATAGAATGCTATAGGATTCCCGAATATACTATAGAAATCGAATTGCTCTGATTTTAATCTATTAATTATTAAATAAGACCTGAGAATAGCAGCTGAATAACCATATTAATAGAATATATATTATAGGACTATAGAAAAACAAAACCTAATTAGATCTAATAGAGAAGCGACTCTTTCTATTCCATTCTTCTTTTTTTTATAATATTGGGCATAATTCAAGGAGATTTCAATAATAAGATTCATTTAGGGGCTAAGCATTAAGAATTAAATAAAAATTCTATGAAAATACAAGTTCTTTATAATTGCTTGAAATATAACGAAAATATTTCTTCTTATTAGTTTTAATCGAGAAAATTTATCTTTATTAATTTTTTCCCAATTAATTTATTTTTCAACCACAAATATATTTGTGTATATTTGCATATTCAAGATTTCTATATAAAAATAATTATTTATTCAATTTATATTTCTATATTATATACCAATAAAATCAAGCAGAATCTCAATTATTTCAAAAATCATAAATAAGCAGAATTATTTTCATCTAGAATTTTATTTATCTTAAGGTTCTATAATATTAAATATATATCATAAGATTAAAAATTCAATAAATTATTCTAATTCAATTAGTATAAGTATCGAAATCATTTTATTTCTTATCTTATTAATATAATATATTCGAATAATCTTCGAAAAAAATTATAATTTTATAATTTTAATCATAATAGAAAGCTTATAAGAAATACTTATTATTTTCAAAATCAATAGCAATTAAAATATAATATATAATTATCTCATCTCTAGATCGATATATAAATCAAGTCTGAATAATTTCAAACCTGCGATATATATCAAATATCTATTTGAATTGCATCATTAAATATAACTAAAGCACCACACAATCGATCTCCAATTCGAGGCGGGCATCTATCCCAACATCGTACAGCAGACCAGAAGCGACATAAATATATATAAATAGATAATTAAGCAACCAGCCGAGACAAAGATAGGGGCAGGGACAAAGAGATAGAGACATAACGAGACGAGAGAGATAGATAGGTAGAGGCAGACAGAGATAGACAGACAGCTAGACAAACACAAATAGACACAGACAGACAGACAGATCGACAGACCGACGGACAAACGCCCAGACAGACGCACAAACAGACAGACGCACAGACAGACAGACGCACAGACAGACAGACGCACAGACAGACAGACGCACAGACAGACGCACAAACAGACGCACAAACAGATGCACCGACAGACGCACAGACAAACGCACAGGCAGAAGGACAGAGAGACGCATAGAGAGGCGTATAGAGAGACGCACAGAGAGACGATATACATATGTTCATATTTGATTATATAGGTTACTTAAACATATTTCAGATTTGTCTACACCAATCGAAGTTTTCAAACTTACTATCACAAATAATATGAATTTGCGAATTTATTCAACTTTTCAATATGAATAGTCTTGATTGCAAAGATTTAGTTTTCTAGGTCGATGATCATAATGAATGATATCTATGACAAGGATTCATGAAGCTTTTGAGTATCTGATCAAATCAAATTCCACATGCCGTCGTCTGCTGCTCATCTACCCGATATCAGAACCATAATGGGGGCTCATATTCTGGTTTCTAGAGCCGTATCCTGAAAAAGGCTGATAACATCCCGAAGTTTTTTGAACCCCTCAGTTTCGCCCTGTTTAGAGGTTGCAGTCTCAGATTCTGGCGCTCATGGCTTGCGTCAAAGCTCCTCTTGCGCCGGTGCCTAGCATCATAGACCCGTGCAGGAGTGCCTCTTAGGAAACCCTTTGAAGCAAAGAGCCGCCACATAATGAGGGATGCGACGGCGCAACAACCCGTCAGACCATTTCGCGTGATTTTTCCCCCCTGCTCCAAAAACCAGTGCCTGAAAGGAACGCCGAATCGGTCGAAAATCCAGCAGCTAACTTCGTGTAATGAGAGCCGTGATCATCGCAACAATCTTGGCAGTGTTAGCACAACCGTAGTCAAAAGACAACGCAACATGACAATACCAACAGTTCCCATAACAGCAAACATATTAGCACAATCAACCACAATTCTCAGCCTCTGTCGAAGAGCGATGCTCGACCCTAGACCCTAAAACCGTAGTGACACGGATACTGGGGAAAAGCAGCAAACCCTAAACCCTAAACCCCCCCATCACATAAGGTGGCCTGCCGAGTCTGCACGAAGAAAGTCTTGACCCAGGACCTGGCGTGTTTTTTTCCCGTCATTTCCGTTGAAAACGCTTTGAACATTGTTGGTTCTTTGGGGTTTAAGGGTTTAGGGCCTCATTTCCGTTGAAAACGCTTTGAACATTGTTGCTTCTTTGGGGTTTAAGGGTTTAGGGTCGCAAGCCGGGTTCTCAAGATTTTTCTCTTGGCTTCATGAATGCTGACTTCATGGGTCGCCGATTTCCCAGAAGGTCCGATTGTTGCTGTCCTCCTGCTCCTTTTGGCCATACACTACCAGACAACTAGATTCGACTGTTGACCGCTTTTTTCTTCAACTGCATCCATAAATTGATGTGATGGAGATGGCAGAGGGCGCATTTCGATGAGAGCACGGCTTTTCTATTCTCTGTTCGGTGCCACTGTCTGTCCTTCAGTATTCTTACATTTTCTGCTGGCTTTTCACTTCTGAAAATCAACTGAACTCTGAGCCCTAAACCATCCCCGAAAGCTTATGCTCTCTTGCTGTACAGCATCCAAAACTCAGCCTAGGGCGTGCTTCAGGCATTGCCCACGGTTCAGCTCAGGTCTAAAGGTTCAGCTGGCTGGTAAGATTTATGGCCTTGGCATGCGGCATGCCCTCCATGCAAAACCTTGAACCTTAAAGCCTGAATTCTGAAAACATGGAATCCTCAACCGTACAACCTGAATCGCTTTGCTCAAATCACGAGGCACCTCCAGCTGCCACGTCGCGCTTTGGCCTTTGAAGGCATGCATTTCGCGAGACTCGAGACTGCGTAATGCCCAACCAAGTTTGGAAGCAACGACGCGAGCTGCATCTCCATGTCATGAACCTGTATAATATGTTCAAAGGACCAAAGGAGGGAAGTCTCTAAGGAGCGTAATATAGGGGCCTTAATAACTACCTCTACTATCTTGGGGGTTCCTTAGTATAACCATGGTAGAATGGGCCGCAAAACCCTATTCTAGTTACTAAGGCCCCTATAGTAAGCTGACTCCGAGAGCCGGTGGATGGAGAGATTTGACGAAGATATCTTGGGCGACACCTGCCATGTGCCGAAACTTCAAGACTCCAGGGTTGAGGGTTTAGGGTTTAGGGTGAGAGGAGCAGGGACGGCGCAGAAAACACGACCGGGTAATACCTGAAATCAGCCATCCAATCTAATGAGCCAAGCAGTATGTCTGTATATAGCTACTGTCGATAGCACCCGCGTGCAACCAGCCCGGGCCGACATGCCAGGATCGAGATCCCAACATGAACCAAAAGGATCCTCAAGAAAGACTCCAGATTCTTATAAACAGAGAGCTAGCCTGAGATCAACCGCATAAGTTTTCAATCCGGAGACCTGCGATCTAGGACCAGAGGCAAGCTCAGCGGCCTACAGCTCAAAGCCATAAATCTGAAAAGTTCCGCCAACGTAAAGCCCTTGATGCAACAGGGCAGTTTAGCACCCCAAGAAGTCCCCAAAACCCAAAGCCCCTAAATCCTAAACCCCCTAAAACCCTTAAAACCCCCAAGCTCAACACCATCGCCCAAGAGAAAGACTTGGGCTTCCAGCAAACTCAGCCTCTGATGCGCTGCCTGGCCTGGGATTTGGCATATTTATGGCCCGAAGAACTAGAAGAGGGTTCCTTTAAGGTTTTCCTCTCCTTCAAGGGGTACTGTGAAGGGTTTAGTATAGGGGCCCTAATAATCAGGCCAGGGTTTGCGGGGTATACTGCTCTATAACTATAATAAGAAATCCCAAAATAGCATTGGTAATTATTTAGGTCCCTACATTAGTTGTCTCTTTTTTGATTTGTTTAGTTGGAAGGCCTTGTGTGGTAGCGAAATATGGCTTAGGGAATTCAGGGCTGCTTGCTGGATTGCTTGCTGGGCTTAGGGTTTAGGGTTAGGGTTCAGGGTTGACCATACCCCTTCTGCCCGGAGCCCATTCTGTATTTTGCCCTTTCTTTTTCAAGGAGGACGTCTGGTTTAAACACGGTTCGGGGCTTTTGAACTGCTCATTGCTCTACCATACTTTCACCGATGGTCTTCCACACTTTATTTTGCGGCTGGTCTGCTTATGTCATGTCTCGGATCCTCCAGATCGATTACGACCGTCCCTGTTCCTGCGACTACTTTTTTGGGCTGTTACTGCTTCGGTTGTGGGCTTTTGTTGGTTGTTTTGCTCTGGTCTCACTTCTTCTTGTCATCATCAGAAGCAGCATGAATGGCATGGTGACGTGATAGTAAGTAATGATTTTGATGATGACGGTGAGAAGGATTACGATGCTTATGCTTTTTTTGTGCCTGAGCCGGACATGCTTTCTTGGTTCATGCAGTGCTCCGATCACCCAGCTCACGGGCAAAGCTGGGCAACTGCTGGAACTGGGCACCAGGCAATCGAGCCTCAGGAAAGATCAGGGAAACTCATGATGATTCTTCATGCAGATCCGCCAATACACAACTTCTAATCCACGAAACCCCCGCGCTGCCCAGGAACTTCCTGCAGCAAACATCTCGTATTGATGGCTTCAGCATGAGCACTGCGCAGACTGAAAGTGCCCGAAGTGGCCACTGCGGGCTGAGCCCAGCACATTGTAGCGATGAAACGAGATAGGTTCGTCGCTGACTGCGAGCAAGTCCTGCAGAAGACGTCTTGTCTTTGACATCTGAACTCCGACTGAGGCCAACTGCCAACTACTGAGCAGATCCCCAGTCCTTGTGATAGTTGTGAGGCTCCGACTGGTGGAAGCCTTCCTCATGTGTCACCTTCCGTGTGAGCGAGGCACTCAAAAGAATCGCAACAATTTGGCACACGGATGCTTGTGTCTCTTAGCACAGCCTGCAGCAAAGTACCACTTCTCCGCAACATGTAGGGGTACCCTTCCGCTTGTGGCTCCCTTCAAACTCACAGCTTGAAGCTTGCCGCTGTGACGCCAAGTTTCACCGTGCTTCTTTCTTGTTGTTATGCTACAGTACGCACTGTCGTTGCGTTTCTGCCAGGTAGAGCAAGAAAACTCGCCTGGACGCCGAGCGACCGAAACCAGGAGCCCAAAGACATGTCCTTGGCGAGGTGTGCATCAACATTCTCCCATCCCTGCTGATGTGCTAACTACTACAGTAGCCAAGAGCTTAACAGGATGAAGATGAAGCCATACAAATATACGGTTAGGCTTGAATCGTCTCCTCCGCTCAACCCTGAGCCTTGCAAACGGCCCCCATTCCACCACGTACACCCATCTCAGGCGCGAATCATTCCTTTGGATGGCTGTCTACCACTACATCTATGCCCACGAGGTACAGCAGGGTCAAATATCGATGATTTGAACCTGAAGCCGACATGCCAGGCGTGAAGGATCGCGGAAGAATCTGAGATGATGGCATCGGGACTGTCTGGAGATCTGCAGGTGCAAGAAGAGCCTCCACATCGAAGGCGGTGGATCTTTCAAAAGGCTCTTGCTGTGGAGGAGATGCTTTGGACAAGCCATCTTGCACGCCCTAAGTTTGACTGTAGATACGGCGGTGAACGCAGAAGAATGCAATGGCCGCTTAAGCGCCGAGCATGCGACAACTTGCTGCAGCGCTTTGGCTGTCAGCGCCATTCCAGCCCCAGTTGTGATGTAGTTGGTCCCTGGCATCATGACTTCCGAAGACAGAAGTCTGGCACTACCATCGACTCTCCGTCTACAACTGACATGGCTTCATGTCCAGGCCCCTGCTAGGATCCCAAACCTTCGTGATCTTCGGTATGCGACCAGCCATAGCGCTCCCCGAGGTAGACGGCCTGCGAGGGCATGCCATGCAACCTCTCGGTTCAGATCCCAGTCCAAAACAGCGCAACAATGCGCCTGGTATGTCTTCTGTTTATACCGTGTAGGGCTACACAACGACGCACAGCCAGAGTTGTTCACGGGTCCGACTGCGTGCAGCTCAGCAGGAGAAGCCTTCTTGTCGTCGTGGGAATCCAAGACGCGAAGCAGCCGCGGCACATTGAGAAGCGTGTCATCGTCTGTTACCACCTAGAGCAGGACAGTTTGGCGAGATGCACCCAAATTTCGTTTGCCTCTGCTTGTGACCAGCTTAGCCCGTTGCATACCACCTTCGCTGCGGTTGATGCTTTGTCAGATACCTGCAAAATAGCCAGAGGGCACGGCATGCCGCAGTGGAACTACAAGCACACCAGGCAATGCGGATGCAGACCTGTCACAATAAATTTTGTCTTTAGGATTCTTGCCTGAGGATAGCGAGCATCTTGGAGCAGTGCCCACTTCCTCAAGTGCCCAACTGTCCGTTGCAGTGGTGGCAGATGGTGGCAGACAAAGACAGTTGTCGGGTAGCACCTCTTGGCTGGAGTGTCATCTCAGAGTCTCCTCCCTCATCAAAAAGAGCCGCTTACTGATCATGTCTGGTAACAGCCCAGAGAGCCAATACCCCTAAATTTCAGGAATATACCTTAAGCTATAGGGGCCCTAACAGTATGATTCAAAGTCCTAGATTCCTTAATAAAAAGGGGCATTGGGTTCTCTGGGAGTGGTAGCCCCAAGCTTCGACTTGCGAACTTCCGCCTCTCAGAGCCGGGCCATGCTTGGTCGACTCCTTGCTAGGGTCAACCATGTCGCCTTGAGGTGAGATCACCGCGGTTAGTTTTAGTTTTTAGGGGTTTGGGGTTTATGCTTAAGTCTCTCAGGCTCGTACAGGGCAAGGAGGAATTCGGTTGTTGTTGTTGTTGTGGTTGTCAGTGGTGGTGGTCGTGGTGGTGGTGGTGCCGGCACTACACAACATGCTGGGTTGTTGCTGTCCGTAGGGGAGTGCAAAGGGGAGTCCGGCTGCCCATTCACGGCCAGTGGATTCGAAGGGACTTCACATTATCGCAAACCCGATCAGACTTTGAGCCATCCACACAGTTCTACGAGGAGGGCAGCTTTGTCAGCAGTGTGTGCTGGGAGGCTTTCTACTGTTGGCCACGGAGCCCAACATCCATCGCTCTCCCAAGCTGCATCCCTTACCAATACCCTAGGCCCTAAACCCTAAACCCTAAACCGTAAACCCCGAAAACCAAGAACACTGAGCTTCCCACCAAACTCCTGGCTCAGGTCAACGATTTTCGCGCCGAGCCGGCCATCCTCCCCCTGCAATGCCAAGGTCTCTCGTCTGTCGGTTGAGTAGTCAAGGTTTAGCTTGTCAGGCCACGACTAATCTTATAGATGGCGCTACAGTGTCATGACACAGGTGCAGAACTTACCCAACAACTTTGCCACATGTAGCACAACTCAGTGCTTCTAAGCACGATGTCCACTCTGCGGAGATTCGGCATCTTGCAGCTCTTTCCCACCTGGTTGCTGAGGTACAGCACGTCGCTAGGGCTGTCATCTGCCCAAAACTCCTGGAATAACAACACCATGCACGGTGGCAAGTACAACGTCAGTGCCGCCAACCGAAAATGCTCGAGAACAGTGGCTTTGCGCTGGGTGGCTGGAATCACCGGAAGAAGCACTGTGCCAACAAACAACAGTAATCATGGAAGTGGCAAGAATGCTGCACAAAGCCCACGAAGAAGCGTACGTGTCACTCAAAAAGCCCTGAACTCCAATAGGCAAGTCGAATCGTCCCTCCTTCAGCAGCGGAATTCGCGGCTGGTGGAACTTGCCGACAGTCTTCACGGCAATCACGACGTCTTTCGGCGAAAGGCCTTCACTTCACCATCGGTCTTCTATTAATCGCCTATCAGTGAGGGTTCCCCTTTACATGTCATTCAGGTCTTTTGACAGGGAGAAGGGAACTGCTGGGGGAACTAGCATCTGGATGGAATCCAGAAGGCAATGGACAGCTGAAGCCAGAAAAAAGCGACAACAGAACGTCCTGCTAAAATCCTCTAGGGTTCTGCAAGGTGTATGTAGATCGGCATGTGTGCACAAAACGATACGCAACTCGGTGGCTATTTGTAGATGCAGACATGTATGCCTGTACGAATGCAGATCAGGATGTGTGCTCTCCGCTTGCTCTATCAGTCTGCAGAAGTATCCGAGCTCCCTGCCCATTGATGGGCGATAGCTATCCAGGTCTCGTGCCTGTGAACAAGCTCCAGGCAGAAGGACATCTTCCGGAAAAAAGCCGACAACAGGAGCAGTTGCCGTCACGGATTTGTCCTTCCCGCCGTGTCGGGATGCCTGTGACCTATGAGGTTGCAGCAAGTGCTCGATCTCGGGAGCGCACCCATGTAGCACAGCCAGCGGCTTTGCGCAAGCAGAAAGCATCCTTCCGGTCCTTAAACACACACATTGAAAGGCAGGTCTTAGGAGTATCTTTGCAGCTCAAGCACTGATCCCTCAACTGGGCTAAGTCCGCGGCGGTGATGTGCACCCCCAGTTTGCTCAGGCGGTTCTGCACAGTAGAAAGTGCAGACGCGACGTAGAAAGAAGAAGTGTCGCCAGTAGCAGTAGCAGTAGCAATTGTGGCGCTCCACGGCATTACAGGCCTCACCAGCCCCACACATAGTCCAAATGTAGCTCAAGTTAGGAGAATTCCACAGATCGGGTCTAGTCCGAGGCTTCGAGCCCATACTTCTCAATGCAATCCACCGGAGGTCTCACGCACCAGGCATGTGTGAAGCAGGGGGGCGCACCGCCAACTCCCAAATGGGTTCAATTTGTTGGCCACCTCCGATTGGCTTCTCCTGGCAGGAAGCAGTACCGATGGAGCCATGGCCAATGGCTCTCGCCAGCGGTGCTCAGCCCTGCGAGCTTAGGGCTTTGCGGCTCCCTGCCATCCCATGCTGCAGGGTAAGGGAAATGCCTCAAGAATCTCAGCAAGCCTCGAGGTCTTTCACAAGCTTCTTGAGGAGTGCTTCACCTGAAGAGACTCGTGTCAGGGGAGGATCCTTCCATGCCTGCAATCGGCATGGGCCGCGGCTCAGGGCGAAAGCGGAGTGGCCCAAAGGATAGGCCTCTGCAAGCACCCAGAGAACCCAATACCCCTTAATTAAGGAATATACCTTAAATCATAACATTAAGGCTCCTATGATTTAAGGTATATTCCTTAATCCAGGGGTATTGGGCTCTCTGCAAGGAAAGCGAGGCTCGGCTTAATGTTGGCGGCACTCGGCACTTGTCCGCTGAGCGTGGCACCGGTTCCTGCTGGTAGTGGTGGACGATGGACACTGAGCGGGGCAGGACGAATCGTGTGGCAATCCCAGCTACTGCCTACGTTGTGTAAAGCCATACTGTTGCGATCGTATGTACGAAAACAATATATATATATATATACACACACACACACGTAAAAATGCAATTTGCCTTTGCATGCGTCAGGCCTACCAGCTGCTTCAGCATTGACATCGCATCGCGAGCAGCTCTGGGAAAATGACTTTGGTCGTCCGTGAGCCCATGGCCCAAGTACCATGGTTCCTGCCGAAGACTGCCGAAGGCAGAAACATGCGCAGTGTTGCCATCATCATTTGTACCAAAGTTGCTGTTGCTATCATTCTCCGCAGTGACGAGACGTCATTCCATCATCCTAAACCCTAAACCCTAACCCCTAAACCCTAACCCCTAAACCCCTAAACCCTAAACCCGAACCCCTAAACCCTAAACCCTAGCTGTGACTAGACCAGCATCGTCACAGACTTCTGCTGCTCGCACCAAGCGCGGAGCCGGTGCATTCCGCCAAACTCAAGCCTTCCTGTTCAGCTCTCCTTAATACAGAGCCCGTAATAAGCATAATGATAGTAATGATAATCATAATAAGAAAATGATAATCATAATAATAATAATAATGATAATCATAATAAGGAATCCCCAACATAGTATTGGTACTTATTTAGGCCCCTATATTACTTCAGGCTTTCGTTGACTTGGAGGCTCTCGGGGGGCTGTGCCTTTGCATCGTAGCTTGCCAGAATCGCTTCCAGCCTGTCTGGATCGACCTCAGCGTGGAGACGCAGGTGGCAGGGATCCAGAAAGGGTCTACATGGAGGTTTCCTAAAATAGAGGACCTTAATATAGTACCCTAAATAATAGGATCCTTATTATAAGGACCCCAAAATAAGGTACCCTAATTTTCTGAAAGTCCCACATGGACATCTGTTCCCGCGTCGCTTAGAAGCACAAAGCCCGGTCCGGATGGGTGCTGCATGCAGCTGAGGGACCATCGTCGCCGGCTCAGCAAACACCGTCCAGCGCTGACCTTCAATGCGATCAGCTACGGGGCAAGGTCTCGATATGCAGATGTAGACAGCAAAGCCAAACCGAAACTCTGAGTCAACTTTACGGCAACTTCGAGCACCAGGCGCCTTGATCAAGTTGAAAGGGCACTCATGGATCTCAATGTATCGTTCGCAAGTGCCCGGACGAAGCCCGGCCAAGTGAGGTTTGTAGCTGGGTGTCGTGCTTCCACCGGCTTGCCTTTTTCCTGCCGGCGGGGGGTGATCGCTGCAGTTCTCCCAAGCTTAGCTCGAACAAGGATGCATATCTTATTCCGCAGGCCTCATTCCGCCCGGCTAGTCTGCAATATGTCGTGTGACACGATCTGCCATCCTCTAGAACCAACTCTAGAGACTCTAGAAGCATGTGCTGCAAACTGCGAACTTTCCACCGAACATCTCTGGTACAAGCTGTGCGGTCCACAGTCCGCAGGGCCTACTACATCATAGATTCAAACAGACTTGCCGCCGAAGGTCCTCGTCCACTCCCCTTCCGCTGCTGCTCCGACTGCCAGATCCAGGGCCTCCGGATGCCGGGTTCTTTCCCTGATTTCTTCTTTCGGGTTGGGGTTTGTCGGGTTTGGGGTTTCGGGTGTAGGGTGGTGAAGGGTTTAGGGTAGGGTTAGTGGACCAGGGTGGGCTAGAAGGTGGTGTAGTTTCGAACGAGTTTTGAGGAGCCTTTGTTGAGACCCTCCCCTGATGAGACCCGGCGTCTCGGTTCGTATGCAGCAGTACATGTAAGACACCACGGCTACACCAAGGACGAAACAAGCAGAACCAGCAGGAATTACTATGATAGGAGAAACAGCAAGCAGCAAGAGGTATTTGCTCCGGTAATATCTATGCTGACTGCCCTAATCCTAAACCCTGAACCCTAATCCTGAACCCTACTCCTAAACCCTAATCCTAAACCCTAAACACTATTCCTAAACCCTACTCCTAAACCCTAATACCCTAATCCTAAAGCCTAAACCCTAATCCGAAAGCCTAAACTTCTCAACTTCCAGGTTTCTGGAAAATGAACCCTAAACCCTAAACCCTAAACTCGGAACACAGCAGAGCAGGTCACACGGCTGCAGCACGGGCTCCCGACAGAAAGCTCCAGAGGCCCTGATGTCTGAACTCCTTCTCGGCCTCTGCCATGCTGACCTCTAGGCTTTCTGTGAGTTAGGGCTTCTGTGTGTAGGGCTTTTGGGTTTTGGCTTTTGGGTTTTTGGGCTTAGGGTTTTGGGTTTTTTGGGTTTAAGGTTTTGGGTTTAGGCTGACCTCAAGAAAACTCCCAGCTCTCCCGCGCTCTCAGTTGCTTTTCCTGAATTCTGAGGCCATGGAGCCATAGGGGCCCTACATCATCCTTTTCTTGCACCAGTGTCTCTGCGTTTCTTTATCATCTATGAATCTATGTACATTTACATATATATATATATATACACACATGCATGCATGCATCTATATCATATATCATATATCACATATATATATATATATATACATATATTATAAGTACATACGGCTGTGTTCATATGCATGTTTGCAACTCAGTTTACAAGACTTCTCAGTTCCTAGCCCGAAGCTTCGCTAGGACGGCCCTCGACAGGCTGCTCGAACTCTTGAAGCTAAGGTTGAACCCATGGGCCCCGAGTATGGGCCGTTAACCCTGGGGTTTAGGGTCTAGGCTTTAGGGGTTTAGGGTTTAGGAACCCTGGGATCCTTGTGCACCTACTATATACCCTGTATGTACCCTGAAGGCCCCCCAAGGGCCCATAATAGGGGCCAATACTTCTAACCTTGGACTTGAAGCAACCTCCGAAACTATGGCCCAGACACCAAAAACGATTACTGTTATATACTACTGTTGATGATATAAATCCTGCATTGCCTTAAGGACCCTAAACTATGGGGATTATGGTAGTATCGCAGATCATGGGCAATGCAGGATTTTTATCATCAGCCGTATTACTATTCCTGTGACTATGGCGATTTCTAATACTAGTACTACTTGTATCACCTACGATTTTACTTTAACTGCTATTTCTGTGTAGGATTCGGGGACTCCGATCGCAGAAACTCAACGGCAAGGTGCCCAATCTCTGGGATTCCAGCGACGGAGCTGTGGGGCCAACCCGCCTCAACTACCTCGGGCTCAAGAGTTTGGGGATCGAAGCACAAACCCCGCTTGAGCTCGACGGCTGGGTTTGGGGCTTTGGGTTTGTGGCTCTGGGTTCAGGGTTTGTCCGGAAGTAGGACAGATTAGCCAGGGGATGTTGCAGAGTTTCAAGCAAGTATTCAGGACCCGTCGTGATGCTATGACATGCGGAAAGGAAGGGAGGTGTATATATAAGCTGTTGAAGGGCTGTGGCGCTCTTCTGTAAGGCCGTCGCGAAGCACAAGCCCCCAAATTCCAGGGATACGAGGATCTTTGCTAGAAACACGCCTTCGGATGCTTTTTGGGGGCCCCCGACGACAAACAACCGCGTCAGGGGGCGGTGGCTTCAAACACGATGGGAACATATCGGAACTACTGCAGCCAAAACATGCTGAAAGTGCATAAAACACGGGCTTTCATGATTAACATAGGTTTTGCGGGCACAGTGTGTTTAGAATAAGGAAGCCGCCAAGAAGAAATCCTAAACCCTAACCCCTAAACCCTAAACCCTAAACCCTGAACCCTAAACCCTAAACCCTAAACCCTAAACCCTGAACCCTAAACCCTAAACCGCATTTTCTCATCCCCCCGTCGAAGATCGACTCCGGGCTCCATGCTGCCGCCGTCAGCTCGTCTAGGGCTCTCTTCTGATGGGGAAGATCCTGGCTTCGCACCTCAGTATATACTACAAAATATACTATAACATACTATAGTATACTCTACTAAACTATAGTATACTATATAGTATAGACTATAATATGTACTGTAACATACTCTCCTCTGGGAGGCACTCTTGGAGTTCCCTCGCACCGCAACATAGGAAGATGTTGTGTCGACTTGATGGCGTAGTGACTTCTTGGAGTCTGAAGCGTTGAGGCTGCGTTGACATCGATGTGCGCAGAGACCGCGCCACCGAACAAGACAGCCCTCCGTATGCATGACGACATCGCTTGACTTTCGGACCAGGTTCCTTTTTGCTCAAAGGATTCGCAATCTTTCTAGAATAGGCGGAACTCTTTTAACTTCGAATGCCTTCAACTGCGAGCTGAAACATGGTTATGCCGACTCTCGGAACAGGAGGTGCCACCTGCGAGACTTCGACAGGACATGCATGTGAAAAGCCCCTGGATTCAGTCCTTCTTGGAAGCAAACTGAAAGCGCCGCTGCCCCGCATCACGCTTTGGCAGAGGCTCGGGGATATTGAGGGCCACAACGATGACGGCAGAATTATCGGCCGCTGTTACATTTGCTGCTGCTTCCAAGACGGCTTTGGCAGCAGCTTCAGGGGACCGTGTCTCCCGCAGGACTTTTCGGGCTGTGATGATGGCCGTCTGGTCGCGCAGACCATCCCAAATACCATCAGTAGCAAGAAGCAAGAACTCCGTAGTGTCTTTGACATTTACGAAAAAGACCTCCGGCGTGCAGATAATGCCCGGAACTTTCTTCCCTGTCTCGCCGACAACATCTCCAAAAGCACGAGAAATTTGCACTTTTCCATCCACGTATCCGCCCTCGACGCTGACCCCGAGCTCCTGCAAACGTTGCTTTTCCAGCTTGTTCTTCTCCGGGGCATGGTCTGCGGTCGTCGTCGTCACTTTGCCATCTTCACATAGAACTGCTCGACAGTCCCCTACGTTCAGAATGACTAGCTCTTCCGCATTAAGGAGAGCGACGCATGCCACCGTGCCGGACGATGTGCCGGACGCAAGCACTTTGGCTTCATCTACAAGTTGCATCTTCATCAACTCATCCACTGCCGTGAATGCCCTCTTGGCGGCTTCCTCCTTGCCAGATGCTTGGTCGTCTGTCAGGTGAGCGTCAAGCTGAGTTGGCAGGTAATCTTTCGCAAGTACAGTTGCCATTTCGCCTCCATGTCCGTCGAAGACGGCGAAGCAGGCATGGCCTGCGACATTGTCACAGATGGATACGGCATCCTCCATGCGAAATCGATCGTTCTTTGCGAGAGCATACCCGTGTTGCGAGTTGCCTCCTGAGGCGTAATGGGGGAGCAAAGAAGTGTCTTTCTCCCTCCAACCAAGACATGGTAATGGCAAGAAGTTGCCCATGGCTGCTCAGGTATGTCGTCTTGACAGGTTATTGGAGTATTCGAACCTGTAAAGCTGCGTTCACATCTCGTCGCCGAGGTCCACAGAACCCGCGGAGAGCACTCTTCGTAACAGCAAGGCACACAATTTCGCCTCTTGGGGTGCCGACGTGCAGACTGATTTCCAGTGGCACCCTGCTGGCAACCGGCAGCGGAAGCAGCAGCCTGACATGAGTCGAAAAGACAAGCTGGCTGCACAAATAGGTGCGATGCTCAGAGGTCACACTGAGGCAGCCAGGGAGCAGCAAGGAAACAGCCTTCCGATGGCAGCTGCCATGCGCAACCTGAGCGTCGGCATATCATGGACGAAGCTATTCTGGCCAACCCTAACCCCCCAGTTACCTACTATATAGGGTACTAGAGCCCCTAAGGCCCTATATAGTAGGTACCTGGAGGGTTAGGGCAACTTACTGGCCATAATAACGAAAATCGCAACCATCCTGTTCACCAAAAGCAATCTCAGCTTCAGTACCTTCTCCATCATCACCGGTCGCTTGCGGAATGTACTTCCGGATGCTTCGCCAAGGTTTAGAGTTACTACAAATATACTATAATATACTATAGTATTCTAAAATACACTATAGTATACTACACAGTATACTATATAGTATACTATATAGTATACTATATTGTATACTACATAGTATACTATATAGTAAACTATATAGTAGGGTGACCCTGAACTCAGCGACTTCTTGGTTCGACAAAGCGAGATGTTCTTGTTGCACCCGAGTCCAATGTACTCTTCTGGTTACAGATTCTAGTTTAGGGTTTAGGGTTTAGGGGCTACATGGAGTATCTTCCTCCCGATATGCGCTCCTCAATCGCAAGTTCGGTCTAAAAACAGTGGGAGGTTCGGTGAATATTTGTGCGCCACCTAGCACAGGTACAGGAATCCTCTTCCTCCAGCACATGACCGGCTTTTTCTTTGCAGCCTGCACCGCGGATTCTATTTGCTGGATCAGTCGTCCCGATTGCTGCAGCCGCTGGAGCTCTTCACATCCACCTTGGGTTGGGGGTCTCAGGATCTGGGGTTTATGCTGGAACCTGCTCCTGTCCTCAATTCCCTACGGTCCTTTCCCTGAAGCCTCCAACCCTCAACTAAACCCTAAAGCCACCAAGGGCCTAAGAGTGTAGGGCCTTTGTGGACATAAGAGTTTGGGCTCTCAGACTCCACAGGCAAACGTCTTCGGGTTTGGGGTTTGGTGTTTTTGTGTTTGTTTCTAAGGCTTCTTTCTCCAAGGCTTTAGACTTGAGGGATCTTGCCTTGGGCCAGGGTTCCAGGTTCTGAGTTTTGGGAAACTGATTTCGAAGTGTAGTTTAGCGTTTTAAGCCTATAAGTATAAGTGTGTCCTGAACCGAAAGCCAAATGCATAGTCTTTACCAAAGATGATTGCCTGAAGGAATCCAAAGGCACCAAGAAAGGTGCCACCGACGAAGATCTGCGGGACCTTGGACACTTGTCAGCTCTCCCAGCAGCTACGGCTGCTGACGCTGCTGCTGCTACTACTACTACTACTACTACTACTACTACTATTACTACTACGGCTACTACTCACCACCACCACCACCACCACCACCACCACCACCACCACCACCACCACCACCACCACCACCACCACTGCCACATCCGCAGGTAATCTGGTACTGCAGCGGCTGGTAGGCTCTTGGCCTGGCTGCTTGCTTCCCAGGTGCCGTGTCCATGCCGGTCATCTTGCTCAGCTCATGCAAGACCTCGAAGGCGCGGTAAGATTTGTAAGGTCATATAACTCCATCAGGGATCCAGGGTGCAGAATTGATGCCTTGTCACATATTTCCAACTTCGTCGACATGTGTTTATGCAATGCATGGCGGGCACGGACAGAAGTCTCAACAGAACAACGCAACATGTTGACGGCTACCTGCTCCACACGGCAGGAAATCGCGCATGTTACTTCAACATCATCATGTGGTAGTTCTCGAAATTAGGGTCCCTTTTCAAGTCCCCCAAATGGTATCGCACCCTTAACAAAAAACCCTCGAAGGGACCCTAATTTACAGAACTACCCATGTTGCAGCTGTCATGCGGAGGAAGCCCGGAGGCTGAGTGCTGGGCCACGAAGCCAAAGCCTGCACGAAATCAATCTGGGAGTTTCCGAAAATACGGGTGCCTTATTTTGGGGTCCTTATAACAAGGATCCTACTATTTAGGGTACTATATTAGGGTCCCCTATTTTCGGAATCCCCCATCTGACGCTTCTGATTCTGTATGAGTAGGTTGACGACTGCTATCAGGTGTCGATGACATCTTGATCGCTTCATACCTCTTCTGCCAGTAGATTTGGCTGTCAGCCCGAAGCCCTAAACCCTAGACATCTCAAACCTTCTTGCTGGCAGGCCTTCCGTGGTGGTGGACATTCGGCCGCTGCCCTTGTCCTCCCACGTGTCCTCCTGAAAAACAAGACCCCAAAACCAAGTACGAGACTCATGCAATGATCTGGGTGGGCTCCTTGAGGAAACAGGGCTTGCTGATGTTATGTGCAGGTCGCCACTTTTCCGCGTGCGCACGCGCAGCTGTTCTTCTTTGGCGCGCTCGCCGGGCTGAAGCAGTGAAGTTTCCGCCAGATGTCATTGACATGTGGCCGCGAAACTCTCGTATTTGACTACCGCGTCCCCTTAAAATGTGCCACCGCTGGCTGAAGGAAGGGGAGTCAAGCAAAGAAACCATTAAAACTTGAAGTCCTTCTAAACAGTTTCGTTCACGACTGCCTGTGCATCTACAGCTTGAAAGGCTGGTGCAGCCATGCAAAGGGTTGGTTTGGAGTCAGTTCTGGCTGATTCCACGGTGGCGCCGGAGGCGACATCTGTACCGAGATTCCTGAGCTGATGATGGTGGGCCATCCGAAGTATGCATACTTGTTGCTACGTGCCAGTTCGCAAGAACTAACATTACATCAGCAAATCTGGAAAAAAAGCCTGCCTGCGGAAGTTGTGGAATCGATGTGGGTAGCTCTCTAAACTAGGGTCCTTTTTAGGCTTCCTTTTTTCAGGCTGCGGGACCCCAATTAAGAGAACCAATCTGGTGGGGCTTTCAACCGACAACAAGGCAGGCTCTGGAAGTCGAGGGGGTCGCGAGCTTGCTGAAATCTCTGCATGGGTAGCCCTCTAAAGAATCCCTTTTTAGGAACCCAGAAGGTTTGGCGGTAGCCTTGTAAATGAGACCCTAAAGTTTCAACTTCGAACAGGGACCCTAATGTAGATAACTACCCATATGCCTCTATGTACGACACGTTGTGTGATGGTTCGGGCTTGCAGAGATCTTGGTCCCAGCGGCGCCGCGACAAGCTCCATGATGCACCCGCCTCCGACGGCAGGGCCACCTGTCCATGGGCTTCGGATCGGGGTAGGGCCATCATCCCTAAGCCCTACCTATAGTCTCCATTGTAGTTCCTTTTTGGGCATGCCTTATAAAATCCTTAATATAAAATTGGTTAAACCCAAAAAAGGAACTACAATGGAGACTACAGGTAAACCCTAAACCTCAGGATCATCACTGGTCACAGTCGCTTGGAACTCGTGGCTGCGATCTTCGCCGACAAGCAGCCTGTAGAAGCTGGGCATAGCCAGGGGCGATGCAGTCCACAGATGCACCTCGGTGTCTACCTATAGTCACTAATAGTCTCCATTGTAGTTCCTTCTTGTGGTTACCTTATAGGATCCATAATATGAAACTGGTTAAACCAAAAAAGGGAACTACAATGGAGACTATAGGTAGGAACCTTGTAGCAGTCGCGAAACTTGGAGCCCCACAAACCTCAAGATACCTCGAGGCAGGGCACACAGACCTCGAGAGAACTGGAGACTGCTGCTCTCGCAGGTCAGCTCCACATGCATGTAGCCGCGTGAGCGGTTTTCCGCCAACACGACGAGGCCTTCCTTGGTTGCATGTCCGGATTTAGCAGGGCATGTCTACATGTGGATCGGAAGTGCTACATCTGTGATCCCATGGTTCGGCATCAGAACAAGATGTCTAATGAAGACTCAGAACTCTTCATGCAGCTGCCATGCCAGCCGAGCTTCGGAGATCCGGATGTACAGATCAGCGCCGTTCAAAGAGCTCTTGTCCGCTGGCTTTCCACTCTTGGCCTTGCAAGCAAAAGAGGAGCGGATCACCCTCAAGCTAGGATTCCCGCGATACCCCAGATGCTCTACCGGCTGCTGCTGGAGAAACCACATTGTGGGTGCTTTCGGGGGGGCATCAGGGCGGTTCAGTGTCGTCGAATCAAATTTCCAGCGGAGTTGCGTATGCCGCCCAGGCAAACATCACGGCTTGGCGGTCCAACGAGCGCTCTTCTACCACCACCGGCAGGCTGCTCATCACCGCCACCGCAGCACTTAGGGAAGAACCAGAATTCAAGCACATAGGAACCTTAGCTTTGTGACATCTCTTCGGCTGTTGGAAGCTATTTTGCAAACCTCCGGAACAATCTCACCATCCCGACCACCGGATGCAGTAGGTCCGTAGGCCTGTTGTGAGTTCGAGGCTTTTGCTGCCCGGGGGCTAGGAGGTATTCGTCCTCAGGCCGCAGCCAGCAGTCCTCGGCAAAGACTGACCACAGTGGCAGTAGCAGTAGAGGGCTCTTGGCACGAGAACGCGTGACAAGCACCAGGACTTGGACGGATGCACAGCTCGTGCAGCACGGTTGACTCAATGCCAGACTGACAAGTCGTCCCTCGCTGCTGCTATCGCCATGCCGTTCATCGGGCTAGCATCAGCACGCAGGAAAATCCCTAAATAGTTTTCGCCAAGCGTCTGTGCCCACGACGCCCCGGTTCTTGAGACCGCTGGCAGCAACAAGGGAAGGGGGATGAGTCTTCCTCGGTATAGAGCACATGCATTCGGTCCAGATGTTGCGCCATTACCCTTACACTCAAGGCTACGTGCATGACTGCTTGTTTTGCAGCTTCGCAAATCTGGCAGGCGGGTTTCGGCAAAAGTGCAAACAATGCAGCTGTACCGAACGTGGTGATCTGACTGTTTAGTTCGGGGTCGCTCAGACAACCTTCTTGCTTCCACATTTACCCTCTTCATTGAGCAATTTCTAAAGCATCACGGAAAAAAGAGCTTTCCAAGGAGGGCGAAGCATCATGTTGAGGATCACGAGGCCCATGCCTCAGGAAGGATGCGTTGACTCATGGCTGTCCACTGACTGCACTTGAGTTGGCGTCCAAAAGTTCTCACCCTAAATACCCTAAACCCTAACTCCTAAACCCTAGGCCCTAAACCCTAAACCGTAAACCCTAGGCCCTAAACCCTAAACTTCTGAACCCTACAGCCAAGGCACTCGCAAGCTGCTCGAAGAGATGGTTGTAGAAATATCCTCCGCGAGCTCGCTCCTGGACTTTACAAGCTCGGTATTTGGGCGGGAATTTGGGGGGTGAAGAATTAGGATAGGATTATGGGGTTATTTCAACGTTTATACTCGCTAAGGGGACTGTACCTGGGAGACTATTGCGGATCATACCACACCCTTTTTTGACGGTCTGGGGCCCGTTTTTCCCTTGGCGAGCCTTGGCACTCTTGTCCGTACTTGTGTGTTGCTAATATTAGGTTGGTCCCTGGGCCCAGGGACCCAGAGGTGTCAGTATCCTCAAGAAAAGGTATCCCACAATGGTGTTCCTGATGAAGTTAAAATAGAAATAAGGTCAGGGTAACCCTAAACCCTAGACCCTAAACCCTAAACCCTAAACCCTAAATTTAGTTGACTGAATCATGGGATCTTGGGGGGCTTCGCTTCTCTGTCCTCCGGCTGCGCCAGGCTCACGAGGCATTGCGCAGTGGCGCCACAGGCCTCCAAAGCGAGTCCGGAGCGCGGCACCTGCCCAGAGAACCCAATACACCTTAATTAAGGAATACACCTCAAATTATAGGGGCCTTAATGCCTTAATATTATAATTGAAGGTCTATTCCTTAATTAAGGGGTATTGGGTTCTCTGGGTGAGCCAAGCTCAGAGTCTCGAGCTCAGGCTGAGGGCGAAGAGCCCGGGAGCTTTCAGTAGAAACCTCACCACAGCATGCCAGCCTCCATCCAGTCGAAACCCGACGTCAGTTGCAAAGACAACGGCGGCTAAATCTGGCACATTCTGGCACATTTCATGTCAGAAACGAAACTTTTCTTGGGGGTCCAAACTGTTGATGACAGTACATCCTTATAGTTCCTATTCTTGTACAGTACCCACATTAGCCAGTCGGGGGCCTCCTGTGATGGCAACGGCACCGCCACGCGCGCTTCGCACCACTCCGTGCCATGGATCTGGCAGATGGTGCACCTGACGTTTCAGATATTAGGGGGGGTGCTTCGGGTCAAGTCTGCAAGTGTAGGGGTCTAAGTTCGTCTTTTTGCCTGCTCTGACCAGGCACTGGTCGAAGTAGATGATGAAGTCCGGCATCGCCATGAAGAACATGCCAGCATCATCATCGGCCTGCGTGAGGTCGGACTTTCACGAGCCTCTTAGGCACCGGCTCGGCATGTTTAGGCTGCCCCTTCAGCGAATACCAGCACCCCCCGGAAGAAAAACAAAGGCCTGGGATGCCCCGACGCCCTAAACCCTAAACCCTAAACAGGCCTCAGGCCTAAAGGTGGGAAGCCGAACCCACAAAGCCATAGAGGAATCATGATGTGAATCCTACGGCAACACGAAATCATCGTTCGCCGACATGTCGTTCCTTCGACGCCGTAACATCTCATGGGGGGCCATATCTTCAGATTTAACTTTTTCACCAAAGATGGATATTGAGGAGCCATGCAAACATCTTGGCCTGCGTGCAACGCAATCCCCAGCAACCATACGCCCAACAAATGTCCGTGTTTCATAGCTCACAGATTAGCAATACGCCGGGCAAGCTGATCGTCGCAGTTGGACGTATCACGCTCCCTACCTATCGCTCTTCTCCCTCCGTCGCTTCACTCCACAGCTTACATATGCCCTAAACCCTAAAGCCTGATAAACCCTAAACCCTAAAGCCCTAAACCCCAAAGCCCTAAAAGCCCCTAAGACCCAAACCCTAAACCCCCAAGCTCTACAGGCCTAAACCCTGAAGCCCTAAAGCCCTAAAGCCCTAAAGCCCTAAAGCCCTAAACCCCTAAAGCCCTAAAGCCCTAAACCCCCCAAGCTCTA
>CAJNDV010015291.1:0-24393 GCA_905221635.1 Symbiodinium sp. CCMP2456 | reverse complement strand
TTTAGGGTTTAGGGCTTTCGGGGGCTGGGGGACTTTGAGGGGCACTTTTTGGGGGTCGAATTCGGGGTTTGTGCATGATGCTTTGCTCGACTCGCATGGCCCGTCACTGAAGCGCGCAGCCTCGTTGCCCATCTTTCTGTGAGAAGTCTGCCGAGTCAAGTGCTGAAGTGCCGCCCCCCTAAACCCTAAACCCCAAACNNGCCCCCCCCCCCCCCCCCCGACCCGTCCTCATTGGCCGCAAGGGGTCGACCATCGTGGTGCGTAAGCTCCTGGCAGTCTTGTGATGGAAGTTAACAACAGAAGGCTGCTGGGGGTTTCCTTGTTATAACTATACTATAAAGNNAACCCTATTCGAATTATAAAGGCCCCTACTATAGGGCTGGAGGCTAAGGGATGTCTTTAGTTGATAACTTCTGGCAAGCATCAGAAACTAAGCTAAAGGAAAGCTACGGCTGCCATCCCCAGAGAACCCAATACCCCTTAATTAAGGAATATACCTTAAATCATAATATTAAGGCCGAAATAATGTTCTACTGCAGTATACTACATGTGATATTCTGTTCTAGTGGATTCTATTCTATTCTATCATAATGTTTCTGGGAAACCTTGCCTGCGGCCGTCTCCAACCGGTCACCCGGCTACCCACAACCGGTGGGAAGTCTGGGTCCTGACTCATGGCTGCTCCGCTGAAAATGCAGTGGATCATGCGATGGACATGTTTGCAACAATAACCCTTTCACTAGATCAGCCTATGATTATGTCGATCTTTCTGTTTCCCTGTTCCAGGGATTAAGCACTCTTGCCTATACTTTGCCTCTTGGTCTTATTTGCCGTTCCATCTGTTTGAAACGCCGCTGCATTCCTAAGTCCTACATGGCTTCCATACGAGGGAGACCCTAAACCCTAAACCCTAAACTCCTCGAACTTCCGGCCATCCAGCTTGCAGCAAAGCTCGAGGGAACGCAGCTCGGCCATGGTCTTGCTGGAGGGCGCTTGTCCGCTGGTCGTGCGCCGGAGGCTCGGACGACGACCCAGCGATGCCTCCTGCACGAGAGTAGGGCAGCACTAGCAGCAGCACTAGCAGTAGGACAGGGGCAATTATCATCATGGTCATGCTGTCATGCTATTAAGTTTGTTGAGTAAATCGCAGCTTACGGCAGAGGCACAGCAGTTTTCCTGTTGATCTGACCCACGCGCCAGGGATTGCCCGGCATCTGCAGGAGCCAGACGAATGTCCCTCTGCGTGCCGGTCTGCAGATTGGTCCTCAGACCGCTTCGTCTCAGGGTCTTGCCAAAAAACCCTACCTATAGTCTCCATCGTAGTTCCTTTTTGGGCATGCCACTACAGGTACAGCCAAATATTGGGTGTCTAAACGAACCTGCAAGACAACACAACCCAGCGTTCTCTCAGCTTCGCATCTGAGTGACATGCCTACATGAACCGACATTTCGGCCGACTGATTGAAAGGGAAGAGAGTGAGGCATGCATTCAAACACTTCCGTCTAGTCTCTCTCTCTCTCTCTCTCTCTCAAGGGTTGAGGGAGAGGGGATTGCGCTAGTCTCTGTCTCTCTCTCTCTCTCTCTCTCTCTCTCTCTCTCTCTCTCTCGCTCTCTTGACAGGGACACACCAGTTCAGCTTGGGAGCTGCTTGCGAGTGTCCAGAGCAATTTCGTACTCTGTTCCAGCCCACCGATAACCTCTGCGGAGCTTCAGGCCGAAGGAGATGCTGAGGTATTATACTATATTATATTATATTATATTATATTATACTATATTCTACTATATTATATTATATTATATTATGCTATATTATACTATATTCTACTATATTTTAAGATGCTGAGGGCTTTTTAATGGGTTGGGCTTTTATGGGGTTTAGAGGGTTTCCAGAGCCTGAGGACGAGTTCAAGGAGCGTTCCCTACTTCAGAGATCTTGGAGGCCTGGGCTGCAGTGAGGTCGTTTTTGTTTGTGCGGAGCTTGAAAAAGAAACGCTCCGTCCTTCGAGGCTTTATCCTAGAACTCAGGGACATGCCGCTCTGAAATGGAGTGCTGCGAGTTGCACCTCAGTTTCCTGGGCACCTATGTTTGATATACGGGGGTTTCCGAAAATAGGGGACCCTAATATAGTACCCTAAATAATAGGATCCTTATTATAAGGACCCCAAAATAAGGCACCCCTAATTCTCGGAAACTCCCATTTTTGGTGGGCCCTCCGAGGCAACTGCATCTTTCCCCACAGCCGAGAGGCGGCACGAGGTGCGACCCAGGAGAACAGCCTCCTGAATGGCTTCTCGAGCCTCCGGAACCATGGGTTTAGGCTTTAGGGTTTAGGGTTTAGGGAAACCATTCCCAAGATGGTTTCGCATTGACGAACTTGATGCAATTTCTGGGTCATTTTTAGCAGGGCTTTACACTCCTGGTTCCTGGCGCGTTTAAAGAAGTTGTGCTGCCTCTGTTCAGGGACTGGCACAAAGGCTTTGGGCGCAATGCCGGGGTTCGTGCCCTGGACTCACCCCTCACAACACCCGCAACCTCCCAGCCCTCAGCAGGCATCGAGTGCTGCGAAACGAACACCACCCGCCTCCGAGCCCATGTCGACCCAGGTGTTTGAAGCGCCATAGACTTGCCAGCTTCTGCCGAGGATCCTCGGCTCGGAAAGCAGGGCCACAAAAGCTGCCAGCAACGTCTTCTGTTCGATTCCTCATCTTATGCTACATCAGATTTCACTACCGCATCTGCCAAATGGGGGGGCATCCAAGGTGGATGCATTGGTTGTCAAAGTGACGCAGTCCTGGCAATGCTGATGAGGACCCTGAGGATGCTAACTCTGCTGCTGTGAAGTACTGGTACCAGCGGCAGTGGTACTATGTGGCTACTACTGTAGAAGTTGCGGTGGCGATGGTAGTCGTGGAAGTAATGCTAGCATCAGTGATGGTAGAAATGGCCGCCATGCTGTCCAAATGGTAGCAACAGCAGCAATGGCGAAAGTAGCGGTAGTATCCGGAAAAACAGTCGTTGTTGCCAGTCAAGGTGCTCGTCGATCTCTAGGCGGAGCTTGCTGGCATCGCTGGTGCTCGTCCGGCGCTTCGGACGCTCAAGTGAATTCGCAGCTGCTTGCTCTGCCTGCACTGGAGACCCCATTTCTCCAACCGAAACAGCGTCGACATACCCCACTTCATGTCGCGGGGGTACTTGTGGTCCTTGCCACAAACCGGAAAAAGTTCCGATCCTGCATATCCTGCTAGGGGCCTGCAGATGTCAACTCTAGCTGGTCCTTCCCGACTCCCCGCCTGGATGGCCTGCAGAATGGCTTCCTGTACACGCGGGTTTACCAGCAGCTCCTCTGCTGACGAAGGAGGCCCAGGCCCCAAACGCGGCTTCGGCCGGGAGGAAGGCTGGCCCATGGCTTTTGGAACCCTGAAGCCTCTGGAGACGGGTTTAGATAATGTAGGGCCCAAAATAAGTACCAAGACTATTTTGGGGGTTCCTTATTATATGATTACGACCCTTCTAATTATTAAGGCCCCTATATTCTGAGTGAAGGTCAGGCTATCGAGGGCTCGGGGTTTCGAACAGCTGAGCGAGAGCTTCGCTGCGTGGTGCTGGTCTGTTGACATCCTGTCTTCATCGTTCTAAACCCTAAACCCTTAAAGCCTTAAGCCCTAAACCCTATACCCTTAAACCCTACACCCTAAACCCTAAATCATGGTTCGTCTTTCTGGCCGGCTGCAAGCCTCTTGCAAGGCTGCGGGGAAACCAAGGTGGCTCTTCCCTAGGTACTTCCTCCAAGAGCTTCCTTTACGGAAGGCGATCCCAAGAAGTCTGCATGGCGAAGGAAGGGAAGTCTCGATGGCAGGCGAAATCCATGAGCTTCCAGAGCACTCATTATAGGGGCCTTAGTAATTAGAATAGGGCTTTGGGGTATATTATACTATAACTTTATTCAGGACATTAAGTCCAAGGCATGTTGTTCATCGGTGCATGCGCTGCATCTGTATGGGTCCTCGAAAGGCCACGAGCTCATCTGGTCCAGCTCCTGGGGTCCCCATCTCACCATGACGCTGGGGCTGAACCCCCCCCTGAAAATCTTTGGAAATACAACACCAGCGGCACAAGCTGATAGTAGAGTCACCCGCGTGGTTCTGTCTCAGTACCGATCGAAACCACAAGGGCATCCACCACGAAAGTGCACAAACAACCGCGACTGAGCGCCCAAGAAGCCGTAATCGAAACTTGCGCCTAGAGTGCCTTCTGCGCTGGACCGTACAAACATCGAGTCGACACCCTTACATAGCACCGGACTTGCTCGGCTCTGTCAACCTGCCGGGGCACTAGCACTCGAACTCCTGGTATGCCAAGCACCTGCATTGTCAGAGAATGGTGAGACAGCTGAGAGGGACAAAACAAAACAACGTCAGTTGCAAAGGCCTCGTACTAGCTGGCTGATGGTCCAACCAACAGTATTAAAGCTGTTGGAAGACTGCAACAGCACGTGCCACATGCCAGGTCAGTCCAGCAGACAGCCACCGGATGAAGGATGTTCGGCCATTCTGTATCCGTTGTCGCAGGTCGAGGCAGGTCGAGTGGCTCAGAGATGCTTTTTTTCCTCCTCGCCTAGGGTCGGAAGGAATGCCATGCTGGCAGAACCAAGGATGCACCCGGCTTTGTTGGGTCCAAAGCATGCCCACACATCTGAAGAGAGAAGTTCTGATTACGGACCGCTATCAATGGGTGCAATGACTCAAGCTTCGGGCACTGTCGGCCTTTAGATGCAGGCGGTTCGGGTGATGGTGCTTTCACGTGGCCAGCCTCACTCTGCAAGAATCGGCCGGCTTAATTTCGAAAGTGAAACATGTGCGTTTCCGAAACTGAGGTGTTCGACGTAGTGGTCAATGTCATTGCATTGTGATGAGGGTCGTATCCTTTGCCCATAGCTTGGAGGCTACATTGTCCCAGTCGTTTCTTTCGGAAACTCCAACACGCCCGAAGACGGGATCCCGAAGCGCAACAAGTGCGCTTTAATTCCACGTCTCCAGCGATCCGATGGTTCTGGATTTAGATCATTTCAATAACTCCTTGGGGAGTCTTGTAAGCATGATGTGCAGGGTCCAGCGCCTGCGGATTGTATGCGTGGAGAAAGTATGCTTTCGTGAAGTGAGTTTTGTATACTGTATAACAGGTATCTGGACCCGAAAACAGCCGCGAACCTTGAACAGGGTTTGTTTGGAACAAACCAAACAAACACCTGTGATTCAACACATGAGCAGCTTAAAATTGCGCCCTTGGGTGCGTAATTGTCAATCGCTGCTGGGCCAGCTAAACAAAACAACATAAACGCCGGGAATCAATGGCGACTACAGATAACGCTAATTCCTGAGGTCTTACAAGCTACCCGGAGCTCCCAGATGACATCTCAGCCAAGTCAGCGAGCTCGCTGGGAGCCTGCCGCTGCTTTTCTTCGAACCGCAGATCACGTAAATGCAACCACAAATAGCCCCGCCTTGGCCTGGCAGTATCCTTGCAAGGCTTCAGGGAAACACGACGAGCCTGGACATAGCCAGACTGTCGGTCGAAGGCCTTCACCCAAATCCTCGGCAGTTCCATGCTGCAGTGATCGCCTGCCGCATGTCTCGCGATGGAGGCGCGGACCGTTTCCCAGTCGGTTGGCCGAATCAAGCTTCGCAAATCCGGCATCTGGGAATCTCCTTGGGTAGAGGACGACGAAGACTCTCTGTACTTGAGATGTATCTGGCTGACAGGCTGTTGGTCCTTGTCGTGAACCAGCATCATGAGCTCTTCCAAGTTCGAAACTGTCTGCAGTAGCGTTCCACCAGAGCGGCTGGAGGCTTGGGATCGGGCCGGTGGTCTTCTCAAAACTGAGTTGCACAGCAAAGCCATTCCTGCCGATGCATGAGCGGCATCAGGAATGGCCTGCGACTCGACATCGAGTTTCAAGCCAAGGAGGTGGTAGGAGCCGTCGCAGCCAGATAGATGCTGCAAGGCCACGTGATAGACGTCGACCCCAGCTCTTTGTGAATTCGAGGACTGTAAAGACAGGCGAAGGCATGGGGCAGGGAGTCCCGCAGGCGAGGAATCAAGGTCCAGTGGCTGCGAGATGAACTTCTGAAAGCGTTCCAGCTCCTCTGAATCCTGAAGAAGAAGGTCTGGAAAGATCTTCTTGTCCAGGCATTCGCTGCTAGACAAGAGCCGGTTGAGGCAGCCAGCGCCTTCTTGTATGCGAAGATTGTCATCCAGCAGCACTTCACCGTCACAGACAGCTCGAAGCATCTGGCGGAAAGCAGAGATCATGGACTCGGCATCCGAGTTCCTGAACTGTGCTGCCAAGCGGTCCCTCAGGGTCTGCTCCAGCACAACGGAGGAGATGATGACGAGAATCACGAATGCGCCATGATCGAAAGCAAACTCGATGACCTGAAACTCGCTGCCATGAAGCATGAATCCATGGCAAATCCGACCAAGCAGCATCAGAAGGCTACATGGAATATGAACCGAACTGTCGACATAGCAAACACAGGCAAGGAAGTGATAGACCGAGACGGCCCTCTGGGATACCCCGGCTTCGGGCATCCAAATAGCCACAAACATCAGGGCGTAGTAGAAAAGCATGAGCTTGCGCAGGCCTGACGTCAACAAGACGACAGTTCCTCTGGCAATCAAGGTGTTCATCGTATAGGAGAAGGCGTACGCGAACAGGAAGAGAGCACACGATTGCCGATCGTGAGCCTGCACGAGAGGACAAGTGATCATCGAGGCAAAATTACCATGCCGCAAGAAGCGGCATGCCCGAACAAAGCTCCTCTCCCTCAGTTGGCGCATCGCGTCGTCCAGGCGTCTTTCCTGAAGGCTAAGAGCCGATCGTTGCTGCCAATAACTCCTTCCCATCGACAGCAACTCTCTCAGATCCTTGCTGCTCGTTGCCCAGTGTATAGTCCCAAGTATGATGAAGAAACTCATCCACTCGGAAGCTTCCATGGCTCGGTCTTAAGCCCCTGGAAGGAACCAGCAAGGCCTCCGTGTTTGAGCCAGACCGCGCTTGAGCGCCCGAGTTTTGGGCTTCAGGGTTTCGGGCTTTCCAGGGTTAGGGTTTAGGGTTTAGGGTTTAGGGTTTAGGGTTTAGGGGTTTCCAGGAAAGGCCGCTTCGGTATAGAAACTTCCCGGGGCCTCTGTTAGGAATAGCTGGCAGCTGCCACTGCCCTGCGAGTGCGCAAAGATGAGGACAGACTCCTGGCTGGACTCATTGCAAAACCGCATGCTCCTGGTGATGCTTGGGGTAAACTGGCTGAGAAGCTATGTTTTCACCGGTTCTGCGAGTCGCTCCTGCTGTTCTTCGTTTGTCTAGGATTGCCCCCAACAACCCCTACACCTACAGGCCACAAGACCCAATGTTCCTCCATACACAGAACGGCTCGGACCCCTTGCATGTACAGCTTCCTTCAGATGTTCTCAATCTTGAGCCCAAGCGGAGCTGGACTCAAGAGTATCAGCCCTTCAATCTGACCACGCTCGCACAGAGTCCTCCGCGATGAGCCGTTCCAGCCACGACCTAGTCCCAACGGGGACGCAATCAGTTGCAGAAAAGCAACCCCCGCCGCAATCGCCAACCATTGCATTTGCCAGCTAGCCTATATATCTCCCCGAACATTCCAAAGCAAGATGATCGAAATGATGTGTTATTCCGGAAGGCTGTCGCTATGTTTGCTGCCTTGTCTTCGAGTCTCGATGAAACGACCGTGCGTGCAACGCAAGTGTGCTTGGTCCGGCTGGACCCGGACTCTCTCCAAGCTCCGAGCCGCAGCGCGCCTTCTTGGCTCGCGCCGTGAAGGGGGGCGAATTCAGCGCGAATGACTTCCTCAGCCATCCAAACTCGGAAACCACATTATATAGCCGATGATGCGAGATCTCCGTTGATCTGGACAGGCTAAGGCCAGCTCCCAAGAACATGAGGGCTTCTCGATCTCTCCTTCAGGCATAGGAGAGCAGCTTTGCCGGACTCTCAGTGATTGCATCGGATGAGCTTCAAAGCACAAGCCGAAACTCTTGGGGGCAACGACGGCCCTCCGAATCGATCCAGGGTTTAGGGCTTAGGGTTTAGGGTTCTTGCGCTGTCGAAAAATGCCTGCCCTGCCGGGCGCACCTTGCGCGTTCGTCACGCAGAGATCTGCCTGAGCTCGCCCACCAACACCCGAAAGCCCCCAAACACACCAAATCAGCATTGGCAAGGCGTGTAGATTCCGGATCTCATCCCGGCAAACCCAAGAACTTTCATGCTGCCCCCGGAGGTTCCCGCAACGCAAGACGAGGAATGCGGAGAACTCGCGCTTCTACCTCGCACTCTTTTTCAGTGATCCGTAGCATACAGCCCACCCATGGTGCAGCTTTCAAGGGCCCAAAGCTTGAAGCCCCGGAACCGAAAACACATGTTGAAGTTCAGGTGAAGAGACATCACACAGGAAATGTGACCTGGTTCAATGAAGGAAGGCAGTCGCGCCATATGCTACAGCGAAACAGAACATGATGTGTCGCATCTGTATGCTTGGGTACGACAGAGAACCAAATCTGAGATGTCATGTATGCAACTGAATAAGTGCATAAACAACTGCATAGGGCCATAACTGCATGCAAAAAACAAAAACATTAAGCCACCGACACACACACACACACACAAACCAGTACATACACAGCTGTGCATCTGTCTCTGCTCACAATACATGCGTAGAGCGAAGAGGAGATCAACCAAATCAAAGAAACAAAACCCTAACCCCCCAATGGGCCCCAGGTACCTACTATATAGGGTACTAGAGCCCCTAAAACCCTATATAGTAGGTACCTGGAGGGTTAGGGAAACATCTGGGCGAGAGAGTTAGGGAGAAACCAACCGACATAGCCGAGTGACAAGGCGGGGAAGCGCCTCCTGATTCTCGATGCGCGCGTAGAAGTCCACATATCTTGGGCTCTGCTTGCTTGAGGCACCATGACGTTTTACCGTGTTCAGAACTTCTTGGCTGTGTCTGGTCAGGACTCGCCAACCAAGTCTCTCACAGTTTGTGGATGAACTTTGCCAAGTCTTTGATTTCCCTACGCCGCAGAGGTTTGGCCAGGTGCTGACCCTGGCTTAGGGGCTGAGTACCCTAGCCCAAACAAGGTTAACCTTTCGAATTATAGTAGGATCTTATAAGCCCCAAAAGGTTAAAGGGTACCTACTCAGCCCCTGAGGTGGTTATGGCACGTACTAAAAACACTCACAGGAGAAAGCTAAGCACCTCTCGCGTGCATGTTTCGGGGTTTAGAGACCAGGTTGGATGCAGCTGAAGCTTCATCCTGGACTAGCCGTGAAGCTTCTTAATCCGTGAATTCTGCTAGTCATCCTAGACTGCTGGACTTCCTTGGAAAGCTCGCGCGCAGACTGAGACAAAGTGCAAACCGGCACCCCTGGGGACGCGACGGCCGCAGCTGCCGCACCGCCTATTTCTCACAGGCTTCCACAACTGAGATGCAGTTCCCCCGTGCCCGTATATACAGCCAGCGAGCCTCAGAAACCATAGGAATGGTTTAGGGTTTAGGGTTTAGACTCCGATTGTATCTAAAGTTGCATGACTTCTGGCATCTCGCCTTACGATGATTCTTGTAGTCTTCCAAGAATACTTTATATGCTGCCAGCACTAGAGCACCGACCCGAACCGCGACCATTGTTCGGGACGGCCACAACATGCCGGGAGATGGTGCTGTCTCTTTACCACAGTGGGCTTCGCTTGAGGCCCGAGGCTTTACGCCTTGAGTGTGGCATATGGACGACCTCTTGGGTAGTTGTCAAAATTATGGTCCCTTTTGGGGTACCGTAAATAATAGGTGCCGTATTATAATAAAGACACCAAAAGGGACCATCATTTTGACAACCACCCTCTTCGAAGCTTACAATGTATCCCAAATCGCAAACCTCGGAGCCCCCAAGGCCCTGAACCTTAAAGAATCGCTGGTACCATGGCAAACTAACTTGTTGTGCTGAAGATGTTCTGCCCGACAGTCCCGGGTGAAAAGGACATGTCACACGCCAAAACCCGAAGAGAACTAGTGACTTAACTAGTGGTATCGGCTGAAACTCACGCATTTCCCGCAAACAGTTTGCCAGACTTGAGCATAATATCTTTTACTTGTGAGAGTGGCTTCGACGGATTTTCACCTGCTCCTGCCCGATGGCCTGCGGCACCTCGTGGTAGGACTTCTGAAGCGCATCCTGTGCGCGAAGACGGGCCCAGGTACGGTCACATGCAACGAGCGAATCAATCGTACGAGATCAAGCTACCAGATAAGCAAATGTAGGGTGTTCGAAAGCACCTCACATCCCTATACACTTTTTGGAAATCATTGTCGCATGGCATTTCGATCCCTTTGGTCTGATCCTGAGGCACCACGCGGCCAGTGTGGGTGGCACGAGCGGCGACGCGGGCTTGAACCGTAGTCCAGTTGGCGACCTGAAAGCTTGAATGGGACGGGCACGGTTGCTAACTTGACACCTCAAGCACTGTAACTCAGCGTTGCCAGCAATATTCCGGTAGCTGAACATCTGCTACTATAATGCGAAGGAGAAAATGCTGGAGGCGGTGGCATGCGGAACATGCTCACAAACGCAGGTGCAAACGAGTCAACTCAACCACCGTAATTCTCGAGAGCGTACTAAAACACAACATGGATCCCAGCCACCAAGGCCCCTGCGACATGGTAGATTGCTATCCTGTACTGCGGATGCTCCTGGCTTGTATGCATTTGCCATCGAATAGTTCGGCGGCAAAGCCAGCGGTTCACATGCCCGACGTCTGAATACCTTGTAGACCACTCTGCAGCAGAGGAGATCGCAGAACTATCGCTCCTTTCGGATTCGACGAAACTCGGAGGCGTACCTTGGCAAGAAATGGGATGCCAGCCCAGTGATTCTTCTAGGTTCAGTGCACTAGCCTAGCCGTGTCGTGGCCTCCTGTTGCTGGCCCCAAGCGTGGGTGTCCAGAGGCTATAAAGCCCCCGACCACTCAGCATCGTGAAGGGATCCATCGACCCACACGTGTTTGCATCTTTGGAGTGCTGCCTTCCGCAAGCGCGATCTGCGAAGCGAACTGCCGTTGAATATACACCAAGCCTAAACTCAAGCTACTGCTTGTATGTATATACACAGGTGGATATAGACAGGGAGACACCGAGAAGAAAGCCTGACGAGAACACATACAGAAGTATGAGCGGATATGTATGGGAAACAAACCCAGATGGATGCGCATGAGAGAGACGCATGGAAACACACTCTGCTGTGAATCCGTGCGGGCATTCATCTGTCTAGCTTCAGTACTCTCGGACCACTTCCGGAGGCCAGCAAACCCGTGGCCTCTTGCGCAATTTCGGCGCAGTAGCCTGCGTCATGCGGGCGGAGTCAGGCGACCGCGATGCCGACTAGTCCGATAGTCACTACCGCAGTCTTCCTCCTGCAACCGTTCCTCCTGCTTGTCATAATTAGCATCACTGTTCTCGCGATGTCACCGACAATAACTTGATGCCAAATTGTCATCGCACCTTCTTCTTCTTGTTCTTCTAGTCACTGCTCTCATGAAGGCCATCATGACTCGGAATCGCCATCATGATCACAGCGACGTCGCTATTGGTATCTTCACCCTCGTCTTCAGCAGCTTCAGCAACAGCATCGTCGTCATTATCATCATCACCATCTCCGTCATCAGCATCATCATGACCATTATCACCACCACCAGCATCACCACAACCATCACCGCCCTCATCACCATCACCATCACCATCACCATCACCATCACCATCACCATGACCATGACCATGACCATGACCATGACCATGACCATGACCATGACCATGACCGTGACCATCATCACCGCCACCATCATCATCATCATCATCGCTGTTATCAGTTTTCTCATCGCCAGCAAAAGCAACACCCACGCCGCCACTGGCACCAGCACCACCGTTGTTGCCGTGAAGACGCGCACGAGTATCACCCTTATCAGTATCTTCATCCTCTTCGTCGTACTGTCATTCGGATAGTAATCTCCACGGTAAACAGCATCATTACGATGATGCTTACCCGAGTCGTTTCCCGCCTGCTTCGCGGTGTGTAAGTGCGCCGGCCGAAGCCGAATTCCGTGCGACATAACCTTAGCTTCGGCGCGCGGCTTCAGGGAAGGTAGCCAAGGACAGTGCATGTACATACGAGCCTGCGCTTTGCAACCCTAACATCAGGAGAAGGGCACCAAATACCGATGTGTTACCAAGAGTCGAGAGCAAAACAACTCCACCCGTTGCTACCACTAAGGGTCGACTTGTGATCATGGCCGGCAACACAGGATGCGACGAAGGACCTGCAAGCCTCCGCTACATGGCAACAGCCAAAGACCTCATACAGGAGCCTTAATAATTAGATTAGTTAGATTAGGCTTTCGGGGTATGTTGTCCTAGAATTCGCATAAAGGACTCCCAAGATATTTAGGCCCGCCAGGCTTCAAGCCCCAAGCTGCCGAGAGACCAAACCACTCCGGCAGCTGTGTGCGGAAGCGATCCAGGTCGATCTGTACCTGGGCGCATACTGTTCTGCAGCGTAACTGCCGAAGGCCTAAGGCACTGCGAACATGGAAAGAGCAAGTTGTCCGATTGCCCCATCTCTCAAATCTAGCTTTACTCTAGTTTTGATGGCGACGATGTAGACGCGACGATGTAGAGTTTTTCGGGCGTTTAGACACTTCAGCCTTCCAACCGGCACCAGCAAGTGCTGAAAGGGTGAGCGGTGAGCATCATTAGCATCACCTGCTCAGCTCTCAAGAAGCGCCTCCATGGACTGCCCTACACTACACCCACATACACACACACACACACACACACACACACACACACATTCTCTGCCGAGCACTGTCCACTTTGCCAGCAACATGTGCTCGCCAGTGGCAGTCTTCCGACCACTCAAAAGCTGCTGATCCCTTCCACTCCGCTCGAATCGCACGCCTTGAGGTATATAAGTATCCAGGCAGACTGTAGCTTTCCTGCTCTAGCGCCATCCACGGCCGGAGAGGTGCGTGGCAAAGTCGGAGCAATCGGGATCTCCAGTATGAGTTGCTTGGGAAGCCCCCTACCGGCAGGGCAGCCACGTTCAGTTCACCTTGAAATCTCTCGGAGAACTGATTTGCAAGCGAGGTACAAAGATGGGGAGTGCAAAGTAGTCGTTGCGAGACCTTGGCCGAACAAGATGCTGTCTGCGAGTGCCTGCTCAGACGGGACGTCGAATTCCAAGGCGGGCACAGCCAGCGCACGACGTGAGATTTTCCCGCCCCCATGGCTCCAGCAGTATACCTGGGCGGCTGGGCTCCGGGCTTAGCGACCCCGGGCAAGCTGCACTGGCACGATAAGTTCGACGGAAAGCCACAGCTGTGGAGATATCTACCGCGCCTATTCAACCCGTAATGAGCAGACAGCATACCTTGTAATCACAGGGCCGATTTCACGCCACGTCACACGATCCACGGGCGCTCGTCGGGCAGCCCACTGGCCAGAACATCTTGCAACAACTCATCCTTCACCGGGCATACAAGTAGTTTGCAAGAGCTGATCTGGGCTATGTGCAGATGTGTCTCGCTGATGGGCGTTTCGCTTATGGCTGCATGATACCCATGGCCAGCAGCACCCCCCGGACACATGCTTCCCCTTGCAAATCAAGCAGCAGGCATGGAGACGGTGTCCTGCAATCGCTGCCTCCGCTCGGTGTAGTAGCCATGGTAGTCCGCGTCCAATCGATTGCGGATGTCGGCAAAGAGCCCCGAGTTGTTGACCGGCTCAGAGGCCTGGTAGTTCCTCGGTTGCAAATGAAAGCTCGGAAGCACCAAACACATCAACGAATATTGCGGCCACAAAGGAGCTCAGCAGACCAGGCCCCGGAAACCGTATCCCACCCTCGATCTCCAGTCGTCCCGCAAACCCATCGAGGGAAGGAGTGATCAAAGGGCCTTGAACCTGGCGCAAGCTGTATCGCTTTGCGTCACATGTGCGCGCTATTGCAGCCGTGAGGCTCGCTGCTTGGCTTGTCCCAGTCCTAGGACGCCCAAATGCTTGGAAAGGCAGGCAAAGTCGGGGATCCAGTTCCGGCACATGCTCGACTGCTGGAACTCATGACTCGAACCCTCACGCCGTAAAAATTGAATGATTCTGGATTCATGAGCTCAACGTACAACCGTTGTCAGCAGCATCCATTTGTAGGAATATAACGCTCAAGCAGCTCAAAATCGCAGACCACATCATTCCCTGATCCTACATGGTCAGACCTTGCCAAGGAACTTCGATGGGCTACAAGTCCGAAAGACCCCGGAACCCACGCTTCTGTGATGAGGCCGCGGCGTATTCGGGATCCACCTGCCAGAGGTACTGCAGGGGCATGAATATGCCTCGCCACGCGCGAGCACTTCGACAAGTTGTGCTCGTTCTCGGGCAGAAATACAAGTTTCGGGCTTGAATGTGCAGCCACACACTTACAAGTTAGCTTCTTCTGAGCCTGTCTGTCTCAAAAAGCCTTGAATCGAGAACCTTCAAATTTGTACCCCTTGAGCCGGCCCCTCTCCTTTCCTGCCTGCACGAAAAGAAAGGCGAACCCCGAAACCCGACACGGCGATGCCCAAAACCCCGAGCCTTGCCAAAGATGCATACCACTCCCAATATTCGCGCGTCCATCTGAAGCCGAACAAAAGCCCCGAACATCAAATCTCTCCCCGAAATATTCCGGGATTAAGACGCGCTTCTTCAGACTCGACAAACAGTACTTGCTTTTAGCCCATGAGGGACTTTCCGAAAATAGGGGGGGGTACCTTATTTTGGGGTCCTTATAATCAGGAGCCTATTATTTAGGGTACCACATTAGGGTCCCCTATTTTCGGACCCCCCCTCCAAAAAAAATGAACAAAAAAGGTGAGTTCTGAGGTAAGAGCCGGTTGCCGAGTCCGGGCCCATGGTCCTGAAAACGGAGTTTGCTGGCGAATTTTTACAAGTCTGGCCTTGAGGCTACGTGCGGGCTTTTGAAGCTTAGGAGGGCTTGATTTTTTCAGGGTTTAGGGTTTAGGAAGGTTGTTTTTGGCTTTTTCCAGGGTTTCTGAACTTGTACAGCTTTCAAGGTATAGGGCTCATGCCGTCAAGGAATCACCACTTAGGCTCCCGGTTGCTCTGAAATTGAAGCTTGCTTGCTCCGTGTCTTTGGTGCGAACCCGGGAGACTCCAGGCTGGCATTGAGGCTCGGATATTCAGCGTTCCGAGTTTCTATATGGGGGTTTCCGAAAATAGGGGACCTTAATATAGTACCCTAAATAGTAGGATCCTTATTATAAGGACCCCCAAAATAAGGTACCCCTCATTTTCGGAAATCCCGATATTCTAGCGCACGTCGAGCGTTGCAGTTTGGGGGTGACTGTATGCAACACCCAGGCGGTCAACAGTGCTCAGGTTCTAGCAGAAACCCCCGGCCGACCGTACTACAAGTCTTGAAACCAATGCGTGAAAGTTAAACTAACTATGACCGGTTCACACTGCAATGCCATGCAACTCTATTGCACCCATTAAGCCACCCCTCTCCGTCCAGAAGTCACAGCCGCTCCTCAAGGGAAGTACTTCCTGCCGAAGCTGTGGCGCGGGACCCAAACCAAGAGGCCTCGCGGGCAGGATTTGGGGCTTCAGCTCGTGGACCGCTAGGCTTCCGGCTGGGTTAAAGCCTTGTGTGACAGTGAGTGGGGGAACCTTTTCACATGAACCAGGCGGTATCGGAGATCGGGGTTGTAGAAAGCATTCTGCAGACATAAGGGAGCATGCTAGTGTACCCCCACGATTCCAAATTCTACCTGCCCGAGAACCCTCACGGCCGCTGTTTTCGCGGATCCAGGGCTCGGGCGCTCGAAGAGGCAAGGCTCCCCGCAAAGAGCACCAACACCTCTGGAAGCCTCCGGACAAGAAGCCGTACGTGCTCGAGGTGCAGGGCATGTTTAGAATCTCTTGACATCCTGGGAGCGAATCCGAGTCGACAAGAGTTTAGCCCAGAGATGCCCAGAGTCTTCTCTGAACTGGATCTGCTTTGATGAAAGAGCGGAAAAGGGACGATCCGAGACCAGAACTTGGTCTTTTGCAAGTATCGCAGGAAAAACCAAGAGCCCCGAGACTTCCGAAACACAAAACCGAACGTCTCAATCCTAAGTGAAGCTCAGGTGCCTGAGCTCCACATCTCCGACCCAAAGCCCTGAGCCCTCAAATCTCAAGCCCCTTAAGCCTTAACCCTGAAACAAGCTGCCCAATCACCAAACAAAGAAAGGCAAACAACGCCCATAAGCCCCGTGTAGACAGAGCTCGAGCCTCGGAAAGAGGAGGCAACGTGCCCGGCGTCCAGCAAAGATCTCCGACCTCCCCAGGCACCTGCGAGGCATCGGCTTGGTTTCAACTTCCGAGTTCTATAAGGTTTAGGGTTTATAGGGCTTAGGGTTTCCGGGAACTCAACATGAATGAAGCCTCTGAGGAGCTCACGGGTCTTGTGTTTCGCTGGGCTCACAGCTGCAGGAGTCTGGAGAAGTACATATATGGAGCTCAACGATTCTCGTGAATTCAAATCAGCATCCGTGCCCAAGAATGAGCAGGGCTGGCGTCTTCACTGACGGTGAGAATGTTTATTGAAAGTCTCTAAGTCAAGTCACCAGAGACTTTCACACGTCACGCGCTTTTTTCCCACTGCTGCTGGGCGACCTGCTTCGAAGGCCGCAACTCTCACTTGGTCATGCATGTCGAACTCTTCACACCTTGTGTGTGAATGGTTGATGCTGTGCCTGCCTTCGTCCTACCTGCTACCTACAACCTAAGCGACGCATGATGGTAGGTCTGTTGGCGACCCTATCGCCGATTCCACCGATGGCAGTCAGGCAATCTTTTGATGTGGATAGGTGTAATCGCGGCACGTGGCAAAAGACCGCGTCCAAACTTTTGCTTAACCCCGTTGTGCGCTTGGAAACCGATGTCCGCTCTGCATTGTGTGCTGCACAGGCCCAACTCCGGTCAAGTTGGGGCGGCCAGAACAGGATCTTGTTGGAAATGGTTCAATAAGCTTTCTACTGCAATTTTTTTTCTGGCAAGGCCGCGTCGACTTTCTGAATTTGTCCAAGGAAATGTGCCTGAAAATTGCCGGCTGGCAGGCAGCATGCATGCAAATTTGTTGCAAATTGTTCAGGTGACGGCTCGATAGCCACGCGAAGTCAGACTGTCTACATGCTAGCCTCACAAGTTCTCTACAGTAGGCTCCCTTCCAAAAGGGATCTATAAGGGTTTCTATAGGGGTCAAAGAGTCGTAATGTTTGTGGAAGGATCTTGGGACTCAGCAGCCGACCACCTGACACTTTTGCAGAGCCAACGTGTGGCCGATTCCTCTGATGGTTCGAATCCAAGTTCGAGCTGGAACTTGATAAAGGAGGGCATCTAAAATCAAGCCTCCTCTGTCTTTGAGGAGAATCTACAATGAGAGTGATGAAGCACAATGACATGCCCCCTGTTATTTCTGTACAGAAGCGGAACTGCGTGCAAAAAGCCCTCCTTCAGAGCAGCAGGGGGAGTAACCAAGGCACGGCCGCTGAGATGCAGACTGCTTGGAAGGGCACAAGAAGGCCAAGCCAAACTCCTGAGGCGCTTCTCTTCGGTTGAGCGCACGGTGTTGTAGTCTAAGTTTCTACGCTCAGTGGTCGAATGTTTTTGGGCTTTGGGATTCCAGCGAACCGAACATCTCCATGTGCTGGAGATTGGTCCAACAGCAAAGGCGCTTCAACAAAGCGTGGCATCTGTATGCTACTTTGGAGTTGCTGAAGGTTTGGAGTCTGATTCAGTGAACAAGCTCCTTGTCTTCGGGAAGATCCAAGCTGAGCTCCCACAATGCTGCAATTGACATGTGCACGAGCAGCCCTTCGTTGGAAGCTCCATGACCAAGACCTCTACTTGGATGCCAAGAACTTCCGAAACCTGCATGCGTCCGTGAACCGCCCGCACCAAAAGTCCAGACTCAAACAGGTCAGGCTCTGCGGCAATCGACCAGCGAGCTCTTTCAGAGATGAATCCGTGAATTCCATATTCAGCCAAAAGTTCAGGCTCAAAAAGGTCAAACTCTGGGGCAATCGAACAGTGAGATCATTCAGAGACGCATCCGTGAACTCCATATTCTTCGCAAAGTTCAAGCTCAAAGAGGTCAGGCGCTGGGGCAGTCGACCAGCGAGCTCTTTCAGAGATGCATCCGTGAATTCCATATTCTGCTCAAAGTTCAAGCTCAAAGTGGACAGGCCCTGGGGCAATCGACCAGCGAGCTCCTTCAGAGATGCGTGCGTGAATCTCGTATTCTGCCGAAAGTTCAAGCTCAAAGAGGTCAGGCCCTGGGGCAATCGACCAGCGAGCTCATTCAGACATGCATCCGTGAACTTCATATTCTGCCCAAAGTTCAAGCTCAAAGAGGTCAGGCTCTGAGGCAATCGACCAGCGAGCTCCTTCATAGACGCATCCGTGAATTGCCTATTCTGCTCAAAGTTCAGGCTCACAGAGGACAGTCTCTGGGGCAATCGACCAGCGAGCTCCTTCATAGACGCATCCGTGAATTGCCTATTCTGCCAAAAGTTCAAGCTCAAAGAGGTCAGGCTCTGGGGCAATCGAACAGCGAGCTCCTTCAGAGATGCATCCGTGAACTGCTCATTCGACAGAAAGTCCAGGCTCAAAGAGGTCAGGCGCTGGGGCAATCGACCAGCGAAAATCTTCGGAGATGCATCCGAGAACTTGATGCTGCTCACGAAGCTCGAGCTCAAGGAGGTCAGGCTGTGCGGCATTCGAGCAGCAAAAACCTGCGTCGTGCATGGGTCTTGTTTCAGGCGTGCTCTGCCTATGGGTGGTCCAACAAGCCGTGAAGCAAATTAATATAGACCCCGACGCCTACAGCTTGAACCCACACCATTGCTTGGAACAAACAACTACATACCTGCAAGGTCTCGTCGGTCAGCTGCATGTCCTCAAACAGATGTATCTTGAGCTTGTTATCAAAGGAGCCCTCCTGGGCATGAGCAGTATCTCCCTTCTTCAAGATATTGAACTCCAGCGCCAGCGCCGTCGGCTTTGCTGTAAACCTGACAACACAGTTGTGAGGCTGTGCTGCCTGCCACAGTTCCCTGCAAAGTGCTACGGCAGCTATGGAAAAGCCCTCGAGTGTTGCTTCCAGCAGAGAGCAGATCTGGATCGGTGAGGTGGTCTCATCCTGCAGCAGCGCCTGCCAGTCAAGGCTCCCAGCCAAGTGCTCAGACTCGAGTCGAAACCGCTGCAGTTCGTTTCTGTAATTGGCAGCAGGCGCGCCGCAGGCTTCCATGGCCTTCAGCAGGACAAGGCCGGCCCGAAGGAAGAGTACCAGAAAGGGCTGGAAGAGTTTGGAGGACTGCTCCCGAAGCCCAGCCAGGCAGGCCTCGTAGACCTTCCGCTTGGCCCTGTGGAGGCGCATGAACCACTCGGGCATTTTCCCGTCCTGCCATGTGGGCAACATGTCCGAGTGCTGGACGACCAGGTCGACCATAGCCTCCAAGTCGAGGGCTCGCTCCCACTCGTGGGCGCGTATGATGTGGGATCGCAGCTCCCGGGCCGTCTCTGCCAGGCCCTCTGCCAGCCGGGCAAGGTCCCGCCGCACCAAGGCCACGTCTACCTGCATCTGCTGCCTCACCTGTGTGGCCACGGTCAGGAAGCTGCCTTGGTTTGAAACTGCCCGGGCCAGTGTCCCAACCAAGCCTGTTTGCACAAAGCCGACTAAGGCCAAAGAGGGATCGGCATCTCGCAACATTGCCAAAGCCCGGCCTGTGCGGATGTGGCCCTCCGATGCCCTCCGTGGCATCCTGAAGCGTGCTGAGATACGATTCCGGGGTGCCGGACATGGAGTGGCTGTAAGGCGTAGGCACCCAAAGGTCTGTCATTGTCTTTCCAAGCCGCACTGCTGGCACGACATGCTCAAAATCGCAGAAGCTCCCTACCAGCTCCTTCAAACGAGGAATCGGGTCCGCCCGGTTCGCGAACCGGACTGTCACTCTTTCCAAACCCATGTCTGCATAACGTTGTCCTAGCTCCTCACTTCCTAGTGGCGGGCTGCCAAAGGTGACCACCGCCACCACAGGCCGATCGAGAGCACAGAGTTGCATGGCCGCCAAAGTTGCCAAGGCCGCACCCAAGGAGTGACCTGAAAGATGGATCTCAAAGGGCGGTGGACAGCGGCTCTCAAGCCATTGCAAAACATCTGCCTGAACTGCCAGGTACGCCTGCTGGAAGCCTTTGTGCACCATGACGGCTCTAGAATCCGTGCCTGGCACCAGCTGAGGGCTCAAGAGCACAGCCTCTGTGTCCAGATCTGTTGAGAGATTTGCATAGTTGCAAACGCCGGTAGAATCAGCGAAGACCGTGCCTCGGAAGCCCAACTCCACAACTCCAGGACTCACGTCGCGGCCAATTACTCGCGTGTTCGTGGCTCGTCGGTCGGCCACGACCTCCCACAGGAATCCTGCCTCCTCGACAAAATTCTGGCCTAAATTCTGGCGGACGGCATTGTAAGGTGCCAGGGCAAGGCGCCAGTATGTCTCGAGTTGGCTGCCCTGGAAGGAGGCACCAGCAAGCAACTTCTCTGCTAAAGAAAGACTCGGGGGTTCGCTGTCGCTGTCGGGCCGAGCCGGAGGGGGAGCTTCGCTGCAGTCTGCAAGGCTTATCGGACAGCTGGGCCCAAGCATCGGTGCCCTTAGAGCAATGTTGGCCACCTCCAATGAAGCTTCACTCCAAGCAGTGTGCTCGTGTTCATCGGCACTTGCTGGACTGTTTGCTTGAGGCTCGTTCAGATGACCTGCACTCATATCAGCTGGAACAACCACTCTGCTAGGCCTGCAGGGTGCGGCCAGGCGCAAGGCCTCTTGTACGGCTTCCTCCGCGTTGGCGCGCAGTTGGTCCTGGATTGCTTGAAGTTGGGCATCTTTGCTTGCCAAGTCCTCACGAAGGCGTTGGATCTCAGCCTCTTTGCTCGCCAAGTCTTCATGGCACCGTCGCAGCGTGTTCTCCTTTGCCTCCAGGCCTGCCTCGAGTCGAGAGAGCTTCTGCAAGATTTCAGGGGACAGCGGCAGGACATTGTGTGCTGTATCAAGACCGCTTCGAATTCCTCCCTGGTTCTTTGCCTTGTTCACCAGAAGCTCCAAAGCCTTTGTAAACTGCAATGAACCAAATCGCATGATGGCTTCCGCTGGCAGCTCGATGAAGCTGAGCTTGCGAAGGCACTCCACAAAGTCTCCCTCGTCGTCGCTCTCGGCCACGACGGTATGTGGAGGACCCCGGCTCGCCACAACCACGTACTTCTTGAACCGTGAACCGGTGAGCATGGAGATGAAGCCCCAGCCGACATTCCGAAAACCTCGCGGTTGTGAGCTACGAAGTTCGGAACAGCTAAACAACGCAAAGCAGGCACACGACTGCAACTCCCTCCCTTGCCAGCAACCCAATAGGGGAAGCAGCGCGGCCTCGAAAGGCACCCGTGGCATTCACCGGCTCCCAGTTCCCATCGCCCTTCCACTCCCGGAAGCTGGCGGTCTCGAGGAAGGGCATCCCCTCAGATCCACAGCAGCGACAAGAAACGGGCGAGTTATCTGCCGGAGGCTTTGATCGCAACGCAACAGGAGCAACCGATTCTCACGGACGACAGCGTGCCACAACAATGGTTGCATGTTTAGCATGCGAGCCTCTCCGCATGCTTAGGATGACATGGCGTCTCTGAACACCAGCGACCAGCGACTCAAGTCTTGTCCATCAAGTCATGAATCAACCCTGCTGGTCAATGCAGCCCCAAAGAACAACACCCTTGCAATCTTGAGGAGCCGATAGAGAGGTATGCAACCTGGAGGTTCCGCATGGCCAAACGATATGCGGACAAGCCGCGAAGTAGGGAGGGGAGTGTAAGACGAGGGCAAAGGGCTCAAGGCCGCTTCCTAGGATCTCCTAGGGTTTCCTGACGTGTGCGGAGCCAAAACTCGGCGCAAGCCATGACATTCCGCAATGCACATCCGGACGGACACCACAAGGAAATTGAATGAACTTGACCGTCTCTGTTGGTGTGTCTGTGCCAGCATGATGATTTTTGCAATCCCATTTTGGCACTTACACTTCTGACAGTCTGCTACGATCCATTGGCACCTCTCCGAAGCATGTGGCCCGCGGCTTGCTGTAGCCAGGGCCTCCAAGCAAATGGTCGTACACAAGAAACATGGAATGCATGTTATCACAATCTGGAACACCCAGGCCCGCAAGGGAAGAACCTCTGTGCCTCAGTTCTTATATGGGCTATGCAGGAAGGAGATGTAGCGACTTGGTCGACGCATGGCTCATCTAAGAAGCAAAGCACGATCCAAACTCGAAATTGAACGTATACATTCCATATGCACACGCCCACTGACATACCGCCATACCTTTGCATAGGACTACACGACTACACCTGGCACTTCTCTTCGGATTGCAATGTCGAAGAGTCTGTCGCTTGTGTGTTGCGTATCCAAGTTCGATGCCCATCCTCCGGATTCCGATTCCAGACTGTAGCGGGCTTGCGAGCCACTGCGCTGAACGCAACAAGTCCTACTCAAAACATTGTGGGCTAGTCAGCTAGTCCGCACACGCGGGGCTCACTTGCAATGAGACAGGACACGTCAAGGTCTTTATCGGTCCGGGGTTTGCGAGGGCTGCTAGACATATCATCCAGCAAAACGGGGTCGCTTCTGAGAGTGCAGGCAAGTGGCGTGATGCGGGTGGTGACGGAGAAAACGAGCGCCACGAGGGTCAGCTTCGAGGTCTTACCTTTCGACCACGCTGACTGGCGAACCCGGCTACTAGCGGGCAAACCCATAAAACTACCATAAACGATCGCCTTGGAACTTACTAGCCTTACCATCTATTCAACCCAAATTGAGTTTGACAATCGGCCTGGGTGATCGGAAATCACATGATAACTAGCACAACGGTCGTGGGTGTATGTTCCCTGGAGATTCTCAACACTAGACCCACTGGACACATCGGATACCTACGGGTGCCTGCCTGGCAAACCTGCGGCAACTTTGCTTTATTTAGGGGGTGTTACTAGGAATGAACAAGTCGTGACATTGCAAACCTCGATCCCCAAACTCTCTGACCTCAAAGTGCGGTTTCCTTCTCTCTCTGTATTCCAGGTGAATACGAAAACTTTACCTGCTATCATCATTTATCGTCATTGATTGTCACGTCACGCATTCTGATTTCGATAGTGATACTATCATTAGTATTCTCAGATCTACTGCTTCTGCTCACACTTTCCAATCCCCCTTCGTGGCCCAAACCCCAAAGTCCGAAACCAACCCAAACTCATGTAGGGGCCTGAATAATTAGAACGGGGTTTTGGGGGTTCCACAGTTTTTGTTTATAGCGTAGTATACCCCCAAACCCTGTTCTAACTAAAAGGGCCCCTACATTAACATCCTGAACCCTCAACCCGACTCCGTTTTGGGGCCGCGGGCTCATCCGTCGAGCGGTCTGGGGCAGATGTTGCGCCGGAGCCATGGGCTTCTTTCATTTGGGGCTTAGGGTTTAGGGAGTTTAGGATGTATAGGGCTTATAGGGTTGAGGGAGTTTAGGATTTAGGCTTGGGGCTCAAGCCGATTGTGGGTTTTGTTTAGTATTGTGATACTTTAGGGTTCGTTCGACTTCCCAGTTTTGAAGCTGAGATGTGCTGTGTAGCAGATGCTAAGCCTCAGGAGGCAACCTTCTCTCAAGACCCTCAACTTCTTTTTAGCCCGGGCCTGCATTGCTCGACCTGCTGCCTCTCTTCGGCACTAACTTTCGTCACAGTGTGATTCGAGGCTGCTCAGATTCCAGGCTTTCTCGCAATGCTGGTGCATAAGTTCCCCGGCCCACCGCGTTGTTCCTCACATGCAGTGCATGCTACGCTGTGAGCAGGCGGCCGCGGAGGCCGCGGATTTGCGAGGCAACTGGCAGACATTATGAGCTTCCGATCCTATGGATTCTTAGAACTGAGCGGAAGGTGGTGGAAGCAATGGAGCCAAATTCCCTTAAGCCTTAAACCTCTCAATCCCACACTCCAAGCCATAATCCGACTCTAACGCAGAAGCTTGGGACAACTCGAAAGGGCTTATGGCTTGGTACTGACGGCTTACGAAAGCTGAGAAGTATGCTCCACAGTGCTTACTTAGAGATCCCAATATCCCGTAATTAGGGAATATATACCGTAAACTACAGGATGCCTAATATTATGATTTATTAAGGTATACCTATGACCCTGGACTTGGTAAAT
>CAJNDV010015280.1:4226-18497 GCA_905221635.1 Symbiodinium sp. CCMP2456 | reverse complement strand
TTAGGGTTTAGGGTTTATGGTCTACACCCCTAGTCCTAAACCCCTCGATCCGTGCCCCTAGCCCTACACCCAAAGTCTTGTCAAACTCCACCTGGACCCTTTTTCGGGCTCCCTGTTATGGTTTCCTCGCATACGTCCTTAGAAAGATAAGCCATTTGGGTCCAGGTAGCTCCTGGCAGATCTTCTACTACAGCCTAGTAAAGGAATGCTGCATGCTCCTTGAATGACTCAAGATCCCATTATGACATCACTACATGCTTTAGTTGCTTAGGGACCACATGACCCTGAAAAAAGGAGCCCCATACCCTCACACTATAAATTCCTATATGTTGCCCGAACCTGAAGCCCCTCCTGGGTAAATGTCGTCCTGAAGCTTGCGGGATTTGGGAAGATCTGAGTAATACTAGAGGCCTTACGAATTAAAATAGGGATTTGGGGCATATTTTGCTATATAATTAGACTCAGGACCCCCCCCCCCAAAAAAAAAAAAAAAATATTATAGGCAACTTCGAAGGCCCCTATATTAGCTCCTTACAAAGGCAGCTCCGGCCTTCTCGCATGCGCTGATTGCAGCCCCGAAAGAAATCACATCCGGCTGCAGCCGCTCTGCCTGCAGAAACTAAGGAGGCTTAAGGCGGTTAGTAGGGTTTAGGGTTCAGGGTTTAGGGCTTAAGGGTTTAAGGGTTTTGGGTTTTGGGCTTAGGGGTTTAGGGTTTAGGCTTAAGGCGGTTAGTAGGGTTTAGGGTTTGGGGTTTAAGGGTTTTTAGGTTTAGGGTTTAGGGGTTTAGGGTTTAGGCGGTTACTAGGGTTGGCAACTCGGGAGGCTTAGGGGTGTAGCAGTGCAATGCTCAAGCTTGCACCTTTCAGGGTTACCTTTTCAGCGGTAGGGTCCCTGCCTGCAGAAATGTACGAGGGGTTAGGCTTTGGTAGTTAGGTTTGTTTTCTTTTTGTCGGGGGTCGCTAAGCAAGTGGCGGCATATTGGGGGATGCTTGATGTCGGGGTTCCGGCTTTGAAGTTTCAAGGTTTTGAGACTTTAGGGCCGGTTTTTGCTTTGTCTCCAGGCCTTTCTAAAGGGTTTCCCTAAAGGAAACGACCGAGAGAGAGAGAGAGAGACACTAAACTGTGTAGCAGAAGGGTCCTTACTGCAATTTCAAAGATGGCCCAATACAGGAAAAAGAGCCCACTACCCGTTAATGAAGCATTTTACCTTCAATCACAATATTGGGGCCCTTGCAATAGAAGGTATACGGTATTCCTTAATTAAGGAGTACTGGGCTTTCCGGGGACCTTTCTTTGACCTTACTATAAATACAATAAACAGGGTTTGGTGTATTATGCTATAGTTTTGAACAAGAAAAACACCAGGATAGTATAGGCAATTACTTAGGCCCCTAATGTAGGGGCCTGAATCATCAGAATGGGGTTTTGGGCTCCGTTATAGTATAGTCATAATAGGGAATTCTTCAACCCTAAACCCTATAAGGAGCAATATTAATAATATTTGTGGCTTCTACAGTATATCAGACCCCAGACGTATGAGACCCCCCAGCCATCGATCCTCCAGCATCCCACATAGTCGTCACCACGAAACTGCAGCCCACCGGATTTGGGGAGCAGGTTTGGGGCTGAGGGTTTGAGGTTTAGGGGAGCAGGGTTATGGTTTAGGGTTTAGGGTTTAGGGTTTAGGGTTTAGGGTTTAGGGTTTAGGGTAAGCAAGACACCAATTGGGGTACAAATGAAGCTACTAATACTTATAGCCTGTTTACTACATTTCCAAGGCCTTTTTCGGTCGGCAAACCCTCTCAACCGGCAACCGTAAACCACTCGACACTTTGAGGTCTACCCAGACCCCCAAAAGGATCTAAAAAATAGATCCCCTAAGGGGGTTCCTATAAAGTACCCTTTAGTAGTTAGGGTCCCTAATTAGGGGATCTATTTTTTAGATCCTTTTGGGGGTCTGGGTACCAATCAGCAACCGTAAAACCCTAAACCCCTAAACCCTAAACCCCTAAACCCTAAACCCTAAACCCTAAACCCCTAAACCCTAAACCCTAAAAAGCCCCTACAAACGCGCCTGAAGCTCCTTCAGAAGCAGCAGCGCCTGATGCACCTTTCCCAAAGGGTCCAAGTACTGCTATAGTATATACTTTGGGTTTAGGGTTTAGGGTTGAGGGTTTAGGGTGTAGGGTCCAAGTACTAGTATAGTATATATTTTGGGGGCCCAAATACCGACTAAGTGCCTACTATGATGGTACTTGGACCCTTTGGGGTTTCCAAGACTACCCAAAAAATGACAGAAACCTAAACACTAAACCCTCAACCCCAGTGACAGGGGCTTAGAGTATTTGGGGGCCGAGAGGTTTACGTACTGGGAGTGACGGGTTCAAGGGGCCTTGGGAGCTTAAGGATCTCGGGTTTAGGGTTTAGGGTTTTGAGTATCGGGTTTATGGGTTAGGGGCTTTAGGGGTTGAGGGTTTAGGGCTGGGTTTCGCGCAAGGGCTTCATACCTGCGTTGCAGTTTTCAGAAGGTGTAAGGGTCCAACTTATTTGATTTTGGGTTTAAGGTTCTAGGGGTTCAATACAAGGCTTCGCAATACCAGATGCTCTGACCATCGACGAAGCATGGCGGCCACGTTCTTTCGTGTCAAATTATCCAAATTTCTGTTCGCGCCGTTCAGCGCAGAATCGTCTCCACTCGTGGCAACCCACTTCGCAGGTATCCGAACACATCTTCACAGGATAAATCCACTGCGGCATATCTGACCGTTCAGAAGCCCCTCCATCCCAGCAAAGCCAGCCCACACCGCAGCTTCGCATGATTCGCGAAAAAAAGTTACATTGCAACATACACCCTATACACATATATATATATATAATAGATACACATACATACACCATAGTATATATACAAATATGTGTATATATATATATATCTCTCTCTCTCTCTCTGCCTCTCTCTCTTGTTTGTGGTCAACGACCGGCTCAAAATCCGGCATCTCTTTCCAGCTTAAAGTCAGGTCTCATCGACTGAGGCCCCTCCGGGAGCTACCCCAAATCACAGCCTGCACTTGGTAACGGTTGATGATATAATTCCTGCATTACCCAACAAAAAGGAATAGGGTTTTGGGGTTCCTTTTATGGGTTCCTTAGAGGGTTCTATAAGGGCTACGATAAGGGTTTAGGGTTCAGGGGCCTTGATGATATAAATCCTGCATTGCCCATAATACTGAATTTATACCGTAATTCCCATAGTTTAGGGTCCTTAAGGTAATGCAGTGTCTAGATCATCAACAGTACCAATCTCCTGCTGCTCCCGCCGACACCCCAAGTGAACTCATCAAGCGCCACTTAATAATTAGAATAGGGTTTTGGGGCCCATTATATTTTATAATCAGGAACCCCGCAAAAGATAGTATAGGTGGTTATTTAGGCCCTACATTACCCCTTAGGGAAGGAACATTCCTGCATCCCTTGATCCGAAACCTCCCTAACCCCCTTAAGCCCTGAACCCTAAACAGGCCAGTACTCCTGCCTTAGGGAAGAAGAATTCCTCTATGCCAGAATACTGTTGATGATCGAAATCCTGCATTACCTTAAAATCCCTAAACTCTAGTATTTATGATATACTCCTTATTATGGGTAACACCCTAAACCCCAAACCCTACATTCCTTATTATGGGTAATGCAGGATTTATATCATAAACCCTTATAGTAGCCCTTATAGAACCCTTTAAGGAACCCTTAAAAGGAACCCCTAAACCCTATACTCTTATTATGGGCATTGCAGGACTTATATCATCAACCGTATTTGGCTCCTAAACCCTAAACCCATAGTAAGGACTGATATGGAGGTTCCCAAAAACAGGGGGTGCTTTATTTTGGGGTCCTTATAATAAGGACCCTACTATTTAGGGTACTATATTAGGGTCCCCTATTTTCGGAAACCCCCATATAATCAACCGTAGGAAGGCCTCTATGGCCGCTCCTCAATTCGCGGGGTCCTACCATCCTCGGAGAGGGGCCTTCGAGAGATCCACTGGGATTCTGCAAGAGTTTCGTATCTAAGAGGGTTTAGGGTTTAGGATTTAGGGTTTAGGGTTTAAAGATTAGGATTTAAGCTTCCTTCAAGGCATCTTTCCGGATTTTTCAAGGCTTTAGAGTGTAGGGTTTAGGGTATCCAGATCTTCCAATATCAATATTCATTAAGTAATTATACGGGATATGCCTAGTCTGGGAAAAGAATGCCTTCGCGAAGGGTCCAAATACTGAAACAATGTATACATGGCCCCTGCAATCCTACTTGAGAAGTCCTTGTATATGCACCCGGCTTGGTTATGCTTGGTTTAGGGTTTAAGATTTTCGGTTTCAGTTTCGGGTTATGGGATTTGGGTTTAGCAATTAAGCTAAAGATACTAAACATACTGAGAACACTTGTCGGCGTAGTCTGCTGTAGTCAAGCTGCTGTTTCTCGGCGACGGCTGGGCTCAACAAGTGAACCCTCCTTTAAAGTACGAACAACAGACTCGATACTTATGCCTTTCCGTTGAATGGCCATACGCTCGCCAGGATGTTCAAACAACGGCTTGCTGCGGACAAACCCATGGTGACTAAGCTTCTGCACTTTCACATTCCTATGAACGGACCATCGGAGGTACCCTAGTGACCTGGTAAAAGGAAGTTGAGTGTCAATCAAGAGTCCGCGCCGCCCTAAAGGCTACCTATAGGTCTAAGGGTTTAGGGTTTAGGTTGTTAGGGTTCGGGGTTTTTGGGTGTGTTCAAGGTTTTACAGGCTGTTTATTTTGCGGATGGTTCTATGTAGAGATTACAAATGACGCACGCAGACAGTATCCAAGAATATAAGAACGGTAGGCAACTGACAAGTAAACCTCTCCCTCCTGAACAAGGTGAAAAACGATTGGGATCCGAGATCAGCAGTAGGCTAAACCCTAAACCCTAAACCCTAAACCCCTAAACCCTAAACCCTAAAAGACAAAGGGCTTGCTAAGCAGGGTCTACACTACAGGTGGTTGGGCTCCAGAGGTGACATGTTCGGCCCCAAACTCCAGAAGGCCCAGAATCCCTTAATATCGGGGCCTTTATAATTGTTAATAGGGTTTGGGGCCTTTATAATCGTTAATAGGGTTTGGGGCCCCTTCTACTATGATTAAAATATGGAACCCCCCAAAATAGTACTGGTGATTACTTAGACCCCTACATTACCTCCTTCGAGTTTACGGCTTACGGGGTTTGAGGGTTTTGGGGTTTTGGGGTTTCGGGCTTAGGGGCACATAGGCTCTGCTGCAGCACTGAGTGCGTATTCATTAAGGTTTGGGGTTTAGGGTTTAGGGTTCAGGGGTGTAGGGGTTAGGGTTAGGGTTTATAGGGTTGGTTGAGGGTATCCGGCTGGATGGGTGGGTAGGCGTGAAAGCGCAAGTCCGGCGCCTGCTTCTGCTTCTCGCATGCGGAGATAGCCTGAGCAGTGCTTCGTCAAAGGCTTACCTGGGTATCCAAAAACCTACTGTTTCAGGGGTTAGGCCCTATAATTACGGGGTCATAACCTACTATTTCGTAGGGTTTGGGGATACAGGTACAGTAGCAGAGTCAAAGTAAGTGTTAGGGCTTTGCCGAGGGTTTCCATACAGTACTCATACACATCGGCAAGTAAGTAATACATCCCGAAACCAGAATCCGCAGCCCTAACCCGCTACTTAAAGCCCTTAATCCCGAAGCCTCAACTCAAAAACCCTATCTGCCCGGATCTGGGAAATCGCTGAGCTACCTGCTTTTGTAAGCAAGCAGTTAGAGCCCTCGTCGTATCCCTATGGTATCCTTCTAGAACCCCTGCTAGCATCCATATAGTATCCTTATACAACTTTCGGAGTCTCCCACCCTAAACCCTAAACCCCAAACCCTAAACCCTTAACCCTATAAGCCCACGGCATCCCTACCGAAGAAGCCTCAATCCCAGGCCTAAACCCTAAAGCCTCAACCCAGTGGTTCGCGGTCGCGCAAGCCTTCTACAGAAATCCTGCGTGAACGGAAGAAACCGCTTCAGCTATGAACCGTTCGTGATGACCTTAGGGCCAAAGGATGGACGCGTTTTCCAGTTTATCGTGTTTCTAACCTGGAAGAAACCACCTGTAGCTATGTGTATTGCGTGAAGACGCTCAAGGCTATAGTCGCGCACGTTTCCAAAAGCATGTCTAAACTGGAAGAATAAGCCACTTCAGCTAGGGATCGTTCGTGACAAACCACAGGGGTTATTAAACAAAAACTACATTCGAGGCTCTAGGCCTAGCAGGGTCCTGATCCATTGATTAACACGCTCCTGTGCCCTCACATTTACAGAACAGTGGGAACCCAGGGCACCGACCAGCAGGTACCGGGCTGTCTCTAGGAGTGTCATTAGGGCCTTAGAGTAAAGCTTGAACTTTACAGAGTGTCATAGGGCTTTTGTTGTTTTACCAGCCTCAGCAACTACAGGGTTGTAGGGTTTACGGTCCAGGGGCGGGGTCAATCCTAAAAACTGTGGATGTCAGTGGAATTTCGTCGTCATACTTGCAACGCAGATCACGATCTGCATGTCATCTATGACGCAAACCGTGCGGAAGATGACGGCCCTGGTCTTTCCGAAAACTCTTCTTCGCATGGCTTTGGCGAGAGAGTACCCGATAAGAGTCCCGTGATAGAAAGAGCTGGACTTGCCATCCTGACCCTGAAATGAGCCGCAATCGATAGGCCATGCGCACAGCAAGCCTCTTCGGGCTATGACTCCTTCAGGAACTCTTGGGACTCTTGAGATCGGCCTACGAACTGGCCGGCAAACGGCTCAGCCCACAATGTCGCCATGTAGGCTTCATGCATATTACCCTAACCCGCCAGGTACCTACTATATAGGGCCCTAGGGGCTCTAGGACCCTATATAGTAGGTACCTGGGGGGGTTAGGGTTAAGTGGCTGACCAATGCGCTATGTCTCGTGGAAAGAAAAGTATGGCCCTGTTCCCCGCAGTCAGCACAGTCCCCGCTCTGGCCTGCTGTGCCCTTCCCAAAGATTCCAAGTGCCATTATAGTTTAGGGTTTAAGGTTTAGGGTTTTTGGGTTTAGGGTTTAGGATTTAGGATTTTAGGGTTTAGGGTTTAGGGGTTTAGGGTTTAGGGTTTCGGGTTTAGGGATTATAGTAGGTACTTGATAGGTGTTTGGGCCCCAAAAGTTCATACTATACTATTACTTGGATCCTTTGGGCTTGTGGCAGCAATGTAGTTGGCATGGAAAAATCTCTGCCGAGCCACGTCCAGGTTTCGGGACACTAAACCCTAAACTTTGAGCTTGCCCCAAAAACCCTTAAGGCAGAGTTCATGCGTTACCCTGATGTAGGGGCCTTAATAATTAGAATAGGGCTTTAGTGGCTCCTTATTATAGTTATAGTATAAGATACCCCAAACCCTAATCTAAATATTAAATCCCCTATACTAAACCCCAAATCCTCAAAAGAGGAGCCCTTCCCTACCCTTAAAGCCCTAAACCCTGAACCCCAAACCCCTAAACCCCTAAACCCTGAACCCTAAATCCTAAACCCTAAACCCCTTCAGGGAACCCTCAAGCCTAACGACCCCTCGAAGGAACCCTCAGGCAAAGCGGAATTCTTAAGCTCTGAAATGCCCTAATGCAGGGGCCTTAATAATTAGAATAGGGTTTTGGGGTCGTTTATACTATACCTATAAATAAGGAACCCCCAAAGTAGTATTAGTAAATTATTTGGGCCACTATGTTAACCCTACGAGTCCATGTAGACAAATAGATACACATAGGACATACTTTGGCTTCAAAGTATATAGTCCCTATAGAGGTACTTTCGGGCAAAGCATTATGGACCCCTACTAGAGTAAATTTCAAGCTGTCTCCAAGCAGCTGCGTTGTAGGTGACCAGCGTCGCCCGCAGGCTCGATTCCTCAAGCTCTCAAGTGTTTCGTCAGAAGGGCCTTAAAAACTATCGGGGCTATAGGTCTTAAGAACTCGACTAGGGTTTAGTGTTTGGGGTTTAGGGTTAGTGAAGGTTTCTTTAAACGGTTCTGTGTGGTATCATGTGTAGAGCATAGGATCCAAAATAGGCAATGGAATAGGGTTGCCTTAATGGTTCCTGTAAAGGGTTCTACAACAACTCCTGTGTATAAGTATACAACTTGTGGTGATTAGAATAGGGTTCCTGTTTCGGTGTATCTGTATGACTTTACTACTTCTTGCAGCCCCTGTCTTACGTTGTCAAAGGCTCGAGATTCCTTCAAGGGTTCCTTTAAAAGCCTCCAAGAACCGGGCTCCTTGAAAAGTGCAGTGTCGAGACTTCCTGTGCGGGCTACGTTACGGATGCTGCGGTAGCTTTTATTGTTTCGGTTGTATGCGCTTTACGAATAGGTTTCGTAGGGTCCGCGTAACTGTGGCTATGCGGCTATGTAGTATAGTTAGTTTCGAAAAGTTTCCGGAGTTTGGAACCAAAGTAGACGATTCATCCATCGAGCCTTGAAGAAGTTAAACAGACGTATGCCCAACTGGATCTCCCCAAACCTAGTGATTCAAGGGCTGTACCCTATGATGACCAGATCTGCCAATATAAATAGTTCTGGAATACTTGAATACTCCATACATCGTTTAGAGACCCTAGCATAATTTAGGGTATATTCCTCCATTGAGGTATACTGAAAGCTCTGGGTATAAGATGATAACCTATGGTTTTGCTCAGCAAGTGGACCGACTTTTGCTGATACCCTAGGAGCTCGGCAACGTGTCGGCCTTTGAGTGCCAAAGGGCTAAAACGGGGGTGTATGGAACAGCAATCCTATACTTTACCCAAAAGGGGTATAAGTATCCGAATAGTAGGGTTTTTTTGTTGGGGGGTCCGGAGGGGTTTAGGGGTTCAGGGTTTAGGGTGTAGGCTTCAGAGTTCAGGGTTCAGAGTTCAGGGTTTAGGCTTCAGGCTTCAGGCTTCAGGGTTCAGGGTATAGGGCTTAGGGGGGTCTACGTTTAGGGCCGTCAGGGCTTATACCTATAGTATCCATTGTAGTTCTTTTGGGGTTACCTTGTGGGATCCTTAATCTAGAATTGGTTAAACCAAAAAAGGAACTACAATGGAGACTATAGGTAAACCCTAAACCCTCAACCCTAAGCCATCTTTGAGCAACCACTGGGACATGTACTCCTCGACTCCCAAACCTAGGGTTTAGGGAGCCTTACTTTGAGGCCCAGGGGACTTAGTAACTCGGTTATAAGTAGGGTTATATTTGGGGTAACTCCATTTTGGGCACTTATAACTCTACTTATAACCTACCCCTAAACCCTAAACCCTAAACCCTAAACCCTAAACCCTAAACCCTAAGCCCCCGGGTAACGCCCAGTAAAAAGCCTTGAACCCGAAAGCCGAGAGCCCTGGCCTCAAGGCGCTGCAGCAGCCACAATGCCACCTGCCAGCGACCTCTGCCATACGGTCTAGCGCTTGGGGTTTTAGGGTTTTGGGGCGTTTGGGGCTTTAGGTTTTAGGGTTTAGGGTTGTAGGGTTTTAGGGTTTGGGTTGTAGAGCTTTAGGGTTTTAGGGTTTAGGGTTTAGGATTTACAGGGTTTAGGGTGGGGCCTGGGTCAGTAGAACAGAGTCCCACGGAAGATCCAGTTTCTATACGGGTTATTGCGAGGTTGTAGGGTCTAAAAACCTCGCCTTCATAAATATGCCGGTGCACAACAAATGACCAAGATCTTGTTTTAGCAGGACTAGAAAAGGGCTTAGGGTGTCTTTTGCTATACTTGTAGTTATTAGCTAGGGTTTGTTATAAGAGGATGCGGAATGATTCAGACCTCCCGGATGACAGTTCATAATCAACGCATGTACCATAGCTGTGACACGGGTACTCACATGTCACCACATGTTCGCATGCATACGTCAGCGTAACTGCAGACTAAAGATTGTTTTGCATGAGCACTCTCAGCCATATACTATCTCCTAAGTCGTAAACCCAATCCTATAAACCCTACAACCTAAACCCTCTCCAACAACATATTCCAGCGCTTCAGGGACCACAACAACTTGCGTGGTGGGACAAGCACCCCTCCTGTGACAAGGGTCCTTGAGGGCGGGTCGTCTGCCCTATAGCCCTACATCACGAGTCCTAAACCCCAAACCGGAAATACTAATTACATCCGAACGTAGCACTCTCAGTTCTTGAAAGGAAGCACTCTGCCCTGAAGGGCGGAGCTTGTATATAGCGTGTGTTGGAGATAGGCTGTAAGATCTGGAGGCTTCGGAGGACCTATAGCGTACTTAAACTATCATGGGACTTGCCCCAATTGCAACACCCACTTGATTTGAAAGAACCGCTTTGCTGCAGATGGCATCCTTGTTGTGGGACCCTTCAACTACTTAGACGGATATGACAGCGGGCCATACATTGCCCTGTAACTCATAACACAGAGCCCCATAAGGAACTCTTTTTGCTTCTAACAAGGAATCCTACGGAACGGTATCGTTCTTTTATCCAGGCCCCTACCCATAGGCTCCGTCATTCTTCGTGGTTCACTTTCTGGGATCCTATAAGGTAATCCCAACAACGAACTACTATGGAGCCTATGGGTATATTCCAGGAGTCCCTGCGCCTCCTTTCTCAGAAGCGCTGATTGCAGAGTTGAAGGCTACGACGTCGCTTCGAATTCTCGTGTCCTCGCCAAGCGCTCGTGGGCGTCGGGTGTGTTGACCAGCCGCAACTCAACAAAACTAGAGGGTGTCCGTTTTGAAGCGATGTTGCTACTCCACGTAAACCCTACATCCACTCCAAATTCTGGAAAGTCACCAGATATCCGGGTCCTTCATTCTGAGTGATACTCCCGCAGGCTCCAGGCTAGCTTAAGGTATAATCCTCCGTCGCGGGATATTGGAAGAGCTGGTACCCTAAACCCTAAACCAGTAGCTCCTGCATCTCGTCAAGCAAGTGCAGCGCCTGCACTGTGGGGCGAACGCCTACAGAGCAAAAACCAACGACGACACAAACTTAGTGTAATGCAACGGCCATAGTAGAATACAAGGGGCAAAATATACTCTGTTTATCAAAGAGAACCCTGAGGAATAGTACTGATAAGATCCTATATAACTGTGTTTGGAAATGGCCTAAAGTATCCTACATACTAAAACCCCACCGCATACCCACACATCCTGTGAGGGCTCCTACTGGCCTTCTGCCATTCCCCGCTTTTCTCGAAGGCAGAGACTGTCGCATTGAAGGCGACTGCGTCCTGGCATCTGATCGGCTTGGGTCTAAGGATTCGGGTTGGAGGGCGGGCTAAGGGTTTAGGGTTGGGGTTTGGGCTTGAGGGTTTAGATTTAAGGTGCTATCTCTCTAAACCCTAAAATGCTAGACCCTAAAAGGCCCAATCCTAGCATCCCGGCGTCAGTTTGGATGTCCATCGAAACCCAAAATCCCAAAGCGGGCTTCTCGCTTCGGCTTTAGGAATTTGGGGTATCTGGGCTGAGGTGTCGGACTGGCCGTCGGAAAAGGACAGTCATAGTGTCTTCCGATATTTGGGGTTTGGCGTTTAAAGTAAGGTTTAGAGTTTGGGTTGAGAGGTTTTGGGGCTCGGGGGTGTGCCCATATCATATGGCCCCTTCCAACCCGTAAAAAGCGCTTGTAAACCCTTATCAAACCCTTCTAAACGGTGTATGTAACCTTATTTTATGCCCTAAAGGCTCCTAAATCCTAGATCTTAAAAGCTCTTATCCCGAACAACCCCCCGAAACGCCAGCAAAAAACCCAATAATCCTGAAGCCCTTGACCTTCCTAGACCCTAAACCCTAATGCAGGGCTTCCTGTGACTCCCTGTGCTCAAAGAGTTGCAGCGACCAAGGCCACTGAAGACCCTTCCTGGGCTCGGGTTCGCGGGGCTTTCGAGCCCCACTATTCCTTTTCCCTAAACCCGAAATCCGAAACCCCCTAAACCCTAAACCCTAAACAAATCCTATAAGCCTGATTGTTTTTAAAAAAAAACCACCCTGAGTCCAGAATTCCCATTCTCGAAGCCCTGGACCCAGCAGCCCCATGCATGACCCCTCTTCTACACCCTCTAGTGTCTACGCCCTTGAGGCCAGGCCCTAAACCATAGCCTGAATCCTAGGCGCTGTAAGACCTAGAGCACTCCACCCTAATGCAGGGGCACTGATATTAAAATCGGGGATTGGGGTGTATGCTGCTTTATACTTATATCATATATCTAAGGAAGTCTAAGGAATAGTAGTATTGGAAATCACCCTAAGCCCCAGACCCTAAACCCCTAAACCCCTAAACCCAAAGCCCTAAACCCTAAACCCCTAAACCCCTAAACCCCCAAACCCCCAAACCCTAACCCCTAAACCCCGAACTTTCAGCCTTATCCCTCGAACTCCGACCCCGAAGCCCCGAACCATGGACGCTAATCCCCCTTTACCGTTTTAGGGATTAGGGTTGTGCGGTTCAGGTTGTTTTTTAACGTTTAGGGTTAAGGGTTTTTGTTTTAGGGCTTAGGAGTATACGGCTCAGGTTTGTTAGGGTTTAGGGTTTGTGTTTCAGGGTTTAGGGTTGTACGGTTCAGGGTTTTTTAGGGTTTAGGGTTCAGGGTTTTTGTTTAAGGGTCTAGGGCTTGGGTTTTCTTTGTTTAGGGTTTAGGGTTTAGGGTCCGGAAGTTCCTGCCACAATGTTCGCGACGGAGGGTCTTCAATGCACTACCCCAATCCTTGGAGGTTTGGGGGCTCTTAGACCCTAAACCCTAAACCCTAACCCCTAAACCCTAAACCGGTTCTTGCAAGGGCTATGGAGGATTGAAAGTTCATAAGGCTTTTGCAGCGGATCCAGGGGTCCAAAGGACCTCATATCTATTTACTTGGGTTTCGGACATGAGTTTTGAAGGCCCTGAACCCCAGACCGTCAGAGTAGAAAAAGTTCCTGTAGCGACGAATGTGATTCATTGCCTCGACCCTCCAATTCAGTACCTTCTTCTGGTTAGGTTTAGGGTTTAAGGTTTAGGGTTTAGGGTTTAAGGTTGCGGGCTTAGGGTTTAGGGTTAGTCTCTTATTACGATAGGATCCTAAGCAACAAGACAAGGTGTCCAAAAACGGGTCTTTGCGGTATTGCATTGCGGGGTCGAGGCAACAGCAACCTGCCGGGAGTAGCACCAGGGATGGTTCTGTTCTGGTTTCCAACTTATGGTTTAGGGTTTAGGGTCTATAGGGTTTTAGGGTTTAGGGTTTAGGGTTTAGGGGTTAGGTTTAGGGGCTAGGGTTGAGGGTTTAGGAAGTTTAGGAGCTTCTAATACTGCATACCAAGCCACTCGGCAGCACTGATGGCCGTGTTCACCGTCGTAGCTGTGCCTGAGGGTCAAGTTCAGGGTTGAGTTGGACCTGGAAGAGTACAGGCGCGACGAGACTCGAAACTAAACATTAGCCCAAACGCCTCATATAGTATGGTCTTTGGGCCCAAGAGCCTTCAAATATGAGCCCTTGGAGCCTTAGGGTTTCAGAGGATTTCAGGGCTTGTTGCGCCGTGAAGCAGACCAACGATTTCTGCCGGACCCCGCTCCACAGAGTATGGGGTTTTGGAGTTTTGGGATACAGTCTGGGCTTCAGGGTGTAGGGCTTCGGGAAGCAACCTAGTTGGAAAATGAAATGTCTGTCGATGCCACAAGGTACCGGCTCTTGCGCATGTTTACTCTATTGCGCCAGGACCGGTTGAGGGTGGTTTCTACGATTCTCGTGGGCTCGCCGCAAGTACCCTGACCCGCATTCCACACTTCCGAAACCCTAAACCCGAGAAGCCTAAGTACGCGCAAGCCCTAAACCCCAAACCCTATAGAATCATAGGCCCTGCAACCTTACATGCTAAATCCTATCTGGACCTTACCTACTTGTTAGGGCTCCTTATTATGATTTCCTTATTATAACATAGGTCCTGAACCCCGGTATCGCATCGGGCATCGGACCGTAATGAAAAAACCCTACAACCCTATAACACCCTTAGAACCCTAAATCCTTAGCCCTAAAACCCCAAACCCTAAAACCCTAAACCCCAAACCCCTAAACCCGAAACCCTAAATCCTAAACTCTAAAGCCCTACACCCCAAACCCAAAAACCCTAAAACCCTAAAACCCTAAAACCCTAAAACCCTTAAAACCCTAAATCCTAAAACCCTGAGCCCTAGAACTCTAAAAACTCTAAATCCTAAACCCTAAAACAGTAAACCCTAGAACCCTAAAAACCCTAAGTCCTAAACC